>PVIU01015992.1:0-44440 GCA_004026605.1 Ondatra zibethicus
TCCGTCGGGCCTTATGAGGGTGTTGACTTTGGCCACATCAATGTCGTAGAGTTTCTTCACAGCCTGTTTGATCTGGTGCTTGTTGGCCTTGACGTCTACAATGAACACAAGTGTGTTGTTGTCTTCTATCTTCTTCATGGCTGACTCAGTGGTCAGGGGGAATTTGATGATGGCATAAGGGTCAAGCTTGTTCCTCCTGGGCATGCTCTTCCGGGGGTATTTAGGCTGCCTTCGTAGCCGCAGGGTCTTGGGCCGCCGAAAGGTAGGCGATGTACGGATCTTCTTCTTTTTGTGGCTTTCTCGGCTTTCAAGGCCTTCGCTTTAGCTTCGGCTTTGGGAGGGGCAGGAGCTTCCTTCTTCGCTTTCGGTGATATCTTGACGAAAAGGCCATGTATGTCTGTCTTAAGGTCCTCTTTGTTGTCTAGGTTCTCTGCAGTTGTGGACTGTAGGTTGGTTTTCTATTCTAGGAAGGAGAAAAAAGACAAGATCTCCTAAATAAATTTGGACCATTGGGGTCACGGGAGAGGGTAAAAGAGGAGAGGGGCAGAAAGGAGAGAAGACAAAAATGTATAGCTCAAAAAAAAAAAACAATAAGAAAAAGAAATTGTATTTTATCTCCCTTGACATTTACATTTCTGCTTCTTAAAATTATTAGGTTTTATATTAAGAATAGAAACCCTATTTCTCCTTCCTCCATTACCTGCTCATCACATTGCTATGCTTTGAATCTCTCGACAATGCATGTGCTAAAACCCTTTTCTGAATCGAAACACTATTATTGGAGTTGATGCCCTCATGAAAGAGATGCCTGGAAGCTTCCTTGCCTCTTTCCAGCATCTCAGGACGTGGTATGATGCTGTCAACCTCCAGGAGCAGGCCTTCACCGGAAACCAATCGTGGTGTCCTTATATCGGTCGGACTTGTATGATCCAGAAGAGAAAACAACAACAACAAGAAAACCTGTGCTGCAAAAGCTGCCCAGGAGAGCAGATCTGCTGTCTGCAGACAAGATTCATGAGAGCATCTATTTCACTAAAAATGTCTAAAAGCTACACTCTGAATTCTGGGGCCACCTTTCAAGTGTCATTTGCTAATTAGGATTAACTTGTATTAATCTCATTTGTTGCATAGATCAGTGATTTTGTTAATCATAAACTAGCAACAAGACGTGAACAAGTTCTATAGAATTCTAGACAAAGAAAAGGCAGAGCGCAATGTAATTGTCAAACCATGGGACATTTATGGACGACTTGGCCTTACCGTACTGCAATCTCTCATTATGACCTTACGTTACATCTTTCCAGTTCTGCATTTGAGATTATCAAGTTGAAAAGGAGACACCTCGCTTAAAATTTGCTCAAACATGCATTTTGTCAAACATATAAACTTCTATTATATGACAATGACAGAGAGTACAAAGAAACAATCCACACCTTCTAAGGACCATCTTTCCTTTTTACAGCTCTTCCCTGGGAATAAGAAAGTCTTTCCCACAGCTCCCCAGCCAACTTTCCCTTCTGTTTCACAGAGCTTGGGGAGGCTGCTAATTGCTAATTCTAAACAGGTCACTGTCAAGGGAAGTGTGGAATCATGATGGATTCAGACTAATTTCAGGAGGTGGGCTAGATGCTAGGAAGGCAAACACTGCCATTACTGAAACCAGCCATCTCTACTAGATTTTCTCGGCATTCCTTCTGCTGTGTTGGGAGCAGGGCTACACCCTTTCCATGCATTGTATCATTTAAAAATAAATCCAGTGTGTTATGCCCATTTAGCAGAATTGCACACCGGGTGGTAGTTAACGCAGAACATCACACCTGAATGAAGCAAAGAGTAGGCATGACTGGAAAGCCCAGCATGGGTCAAGTCAGCCAGCATCCAGTATGGAGAGGGGAAAGGCTCCTGATGCCTCACCCCTAGCTGGGGAGCTATGAACACTCCTTATCTTCTGGGGAATGAAGAGTCAGTTTTCTTTAGGGTGGAGCTCCTGGTAGATCAAGCACACATCACTTCACTGGATGGTCCCACACCCAGGACAGCACAAATTGAAGTTGATGGGTTTTAGTAAGAAAAGAGAAGAAGTTGGGGCCGTAGGCAGGAGAGGGTGGGTATGGAAGGAATTAGGGGAGCAGTTGGGTGAATATGACTAAAATACAGTGTATGCAATTTTTAGATAATTAATAAATCTATAATTAAAAAGAAAATGTAACAGCTATAAAATGAAATAAACCCAAAAGATATAAACCTTCATTATTTCCACGTCACAAATGGGGAAACGGAAGCTATGGTTAGTGAATGACTCCAAATTCATCATCAGTAACTGCTGAGCTAGGACGCAAGCCCGAAGGCTACTCCAAAGCATACAGCACCAGGACACCGTACTATAAAGACCGCTCTGCTGCCCATAGAAACATGAGTTAGACAGCTTATAAACCTAAGTGCATCATTCATATACCGAGACAGTTATTAAGGAAAGTATGGCAGAAACATTAGCAGGAAGGAGTGGTAAGATAGAGGAGGAGAAGTGTCCAAGAAAGGCTATAGGAATGAGGCTTAAATGTACCCAAATCTTCTCGTTCAAAGTGGGGTACACTAAAATGTGGCCTGTGATTTTTATGACACCATGAAAAATCGTAGCAGAGCCAGGAAAGGGGTTAAAAACAAGTTAACAAGTTGCTAAGGTGTGGGAGAAAATAGACTATTTACTGGATAATAAAGCTCATATCTACTGAGTGCTCCCCTATGCTCGGACTTGTTCCAACAATTCTGTGATGTAAACTCATTATTTCCTGAATTAAAGATACAATATGGAACTCCAGGGGTTTATAAAAGGATTAAAGACATAATTAAGTAAGTGAAGTCTAGAAAATGCTCTTTTGCACAGAGCAGAGCCCTCTACAGATGTAGGCTGTGACAGCGAAGAAGTCACAGGTCTTTTTCAACATTTCAGTGTGCCATTTTCATTGTAGACTATTATTATTGATAGCTATTGTTTGCTTTTCTAATTATTTTCATTAGCAATATTGGCTAGCAATATTATCTATAAAAGAAGGGTATGACATGGAAGATTTGTCGAACAGGTAAAGAAACCATCATAGATGAGATGCTGGCTGTGAGACTCTGAGATGCATTTGCTGCCTGATGCAGACTCAGCACCAACAAGAGCAGGAACCAAGGATCTTGAAGCTCATATTTATGACTCACCTGTTCCAATGACACCCGGATCCAAACTCTGCCATTCTCAGTCCTGAGAGATGAATTTCTCAACCAATTTTAAACTGCTGGGTCTGCTCTTTACAAAACTTTTCTTTGTTCCTCTCTATGCTGTTGGCCTTTGTCTGCAAATGGTCATAAAAGTTTCATAAAATGACAGGTAAGGGACTGGGAAAAGATGCAGGCACATGATATTTGACGCTCCAAAGATATATGTGTCCTTCAGTGTACTCTGAACAAAGCACTTCTCTGGGCATTAAAGTAATAACAAAGAACCCTGGTCCTTTCAAATAGTAAATTATATTGTCTTGGGAGTTATTTTGTCCAATAAATAGCTAGTTTCACACACACACACACACAAACACCACATACACAAACTAGATACCTTTTACTTTAGAAACACATTTGAGTCTTTGTAATGTCTAAATAGTTTAACAATAAAAATGTGCAAATTTGCAAGTGTGGGGAATTGGAAAGCTGGCTCAGTGGGTAGGAATGTGGCTTGTGCAAGCATAAGAATCTGAATTAGGATCCCAAGTACCCAAGAAGCCTGGCATAGGTTAGGGATGATGGCACACTTCTTTAATCTCAATATGCAGAAGGTAGAAGCAAACAGGCCTCTGTGAGTTCAAGGAAAGCCTGGTTAAAAAATAAATTCCAAGCTGGCCAGAGATCCTGGAAAACAAACACCAAACAAGAGTGAGGTATGACTGCCCACCTGTACCTGTAATCACATTATTGGCAGGGCAGAGACAGGCAGGTTCCGGGACATTGCTGACGGTCTAGCCTGGCCTAAATTGTGAGTTTATTGTTCAGTGAGAAACACTGCTTCAATGTAGTAAGGTGAAGAGTGATAAGGGATCCTTCTATCCTCCACATGTGCACACACGGCTATGTACACACGCATGCAACACACCCACACAACACACATACAATATAACTAAAATAAAATGTTTGAGCAGAGGATTCCTCCTTTCCTACTCCACTTTTCTGTTTCCATCTGTCATGTCCTTATTTAGAGAGAAACTAAAGAACTTCATAATGTGGGTCTTAGTGCCACATAATTAATTCCCACTTAGTGGCTACATCAAATCTCTGGAAATGGACTCTATGTAGAAGACTGAACCACGTGAGATTCAGGAATCCTTGGCTTTGGATATTCCGTGGGATATTTATCAGATAGACATGGCATTTAGAGATTATTATAGAACATTAGGCCTGAACTAAACTATCTTCCTTTCTTCTAAGTGGCACAAAGTCTATCCTCACCCTAAGTGTTCTTTACTGGTGCAAGCAAAAATCACCCCATCAGGCAGTCTGTATACATGATATCCAGTGGGTGGAAACCTGTGTTTGTCACGGAAAGGTCTGGAACCTACCAGATGCTGTCCCTGCATTTTTTGTGTGGTATGCATCTGACCTTTTGGGGCTCTTTTTAGGCTGTAATTTAATATATGACATTGTATTAGTCAGGACTCCCTAGAGAAACAGAGCCGGTAGGATGAAGATATACATTCACGGATTAATATTAAGTAAGTTTTAAAATAGTAGCAATACCAGAGTCACACCTGAGAGGTGAGAACCTACTAGTTCCTTGAGGCTGGGTGCTTCAGCATTTGGAGTAGTCCATGATGGCTCTCCCTTACTGGAGACAGCCCAACAACCTGCAGTAGCTTAGTCTACAAGGTAGGGTGCCTTAGCAGTTCCAGTCTGGCACCAGAAGGCCAGATGATTCCTGCAGAACCAGAGGTCCCTAGTCTGTGATGAAAACTTGGCTCTGATAGCAGCGAAGGACTCAGCAGTAGCAACAGGCTAAATTAACCAGCAGCCAGAGGGAAGGCCAGTGAGCAAAGGGTGAGACAATCTTCCTTCTGCTGTGCCCTTTTCATCTGGATTGCTGCCAACAGGTGCCACCCACAATTAGGGTAGCTCTTCCCAAGTTAGTCTAGGCAATCAGAACACTTCTTCAGCTGAGGCTTCTAGTCAAGGGATTTTAATCTGTGGCAAGTTGATTTTAAAACTAACATTAAGAGATATGAACTGACTCATATATGGTAATATGCAATATTATGTTTATATCCTTTATAGAATATTACTGTATTATATATTTCTATATTAAACAATTTTGTATGCTGCACCAGCTTGATTTTCTGGAGTCATACCAATTTTGTCAAATTATATAAAAATCCTTTATGTGAACTCAACTTGCCATTATTTTGTGGATAATGATTAATATACAGCTTCTTCCGATTACTTGGGTTTACTTCAAGTTGAAATTGGGTCCATGAGTCAGTAACTGTTCTCTCTACTTCTAATTCTGAAAGTCTGTGAAATTTATGAATGATTACTTTATAGGATTTTGACCTATAGACTACTCTATAGGGTTTATAGGATTACTTTATAGGGTTAACCTATAGATTACTCTATAGGATTTATAGGATTACCTTATAGGGTTGACCTATAGATTAATCTCTAGGGTTTATAGGATTACCTTATAGGTTTGATCTATATATTACTCTATAGGGTTTACAGGATTACTTTATAGGGTTGACCTATAGATTACTCTATAGGGTTTATAGGATTACCTTATAGGTTTGACCTATAGATTACTCTATAGGGCTTACAGGATTACCTTATAGGGTTGACCTATAGATTACTCTATAGGGTTTACAAGATTACCTTATAGGGTTGACCTATAGATTACTCTATAGGCTTTACAGGATTACTTTATAGGGATGACCTATAGATTACTCTATAGGCTTTACAGGATTACTTTATAGGGATGACCTATAGATTACTCTATAGGGTTTACAGGATTACTTTATAGGGATGACCTATAGATTACCTTATAGGGTTTATAGGATTACCTTATAGGGTTGACCTATAGATTACCTTATAGGGTTTATAGGATTACCTTATAGGGTTGACCTATAGATTACCTTATAGGGTTTACAGGATTACCTTATAGGGTTGACCTATAGATTACTCTATAGGGTTTACAGGATTGCTTTATAGGGCTGACCAAAAAAAAAAACAAAACATCTAAGCTGTTTGTTTCCTGTAGGAAGCTTTACTGTAACTAGTTCAGTATCTTCTTAGATGTTGTTTTCTGCTTTCTATTATTTCTCAAGTCACTTTTGAGAGTTTGTGTCTTTATGGAAAGTTATCTGTCATTTAGATAGCCAATCGTTGTTTGCATTTGTGTCTGACCCGATAAGGCAGTGATCAATTAGGATGATGTGATTTTAGGCAAAGCGAGCACATGAGAGTACAAGATGAAGATAAGTTATCATCTTGGTTAGAAAACTGTTTATTTATTCATTCACTTAGCAAACACTTTTGTCTGCCACTCACCACTCCAGGCTCTAGGAAAAAGCAGTCAACTAGTAATAACGCCTCACCTGTTTTTATTCTCAGAACAGATGAGTAAAACATAAAATAAAATTATATAATATAGGTATAATATCTGAAAAAATCTTGACTATTGTTTGATAAGTAGCAACTTATTAACTATTAGGTATTATAATACCATAGCAAGTTAATAATTGAACATAACATAGACAGATTAAATGGATTCCAGTAGTGAGCCTCACTTCATGGACATTTAAATTTGTGTGTTTAGACACATGAAATGGGAAAAGAGACAGGCAGTAGATACTTATCTAACCTAGTGGATTTTGACATTGGAGAATCAGGAGAAATTCTACAATTCCCAATGTCTGACTTCCACCTAGAACTTTGATGTGTTTGGGCCTATGGTAAAGCCAGGAAGAAAACTGAAGGCTCCACTTGTGATTCAAACATGAATATATATTGAATGAATATAGATTGTCTTAGTTAGGGTTTTATTGCTGTGAGGCACCCTGAAAGCAGCAATTCTTATAAAGGAAAGCATTTCATTGGGCCTCGCTTACAGTTCAGAGGTTTATTCTACCATCATTGTGGCAGGAAGCACGGCAGAAGCGAACAGTTCTACATCTGGATCAATCGCAGCAGGGAAGAAAGAGAGATTCTGGGACTGGCTTGAGCTTCAGAAACCCCCAAAGCCCACCCCAGTGACACACTTCCTCCAACAAGCCCACGCCACCTATTACTGCCTCTCTCTGGTGGCAAAGCACCATATGAGTCTGTGGCATCCATTCTCATTCAAACCACCGCAAATACCAAGTACTAACTGTGTCTCAGACAATGCATGGTGCTTTATATGGCAACACATTTCACTCTTCTTGTGCTAACATGAGTTTGCTCTTCTGTGTTCACAGACATGATGAACCTTTGATTGAGAGAGAGCAAGCGATTGATCTTTATCGCTAAAGTGATTAAAACAGTACTATGTACATCCTTGTCACTAAGCAGAGCCAGTAGCAGGGGAACTTAAAAACCAGGAACCAGCCTCCACCTCTCCGTTTTCCAGACCACCCTTCCTTTGCCGCTCACTGGTCTCCATTACTTCCCATTATCATTCTTCTCCCTGTGTCCTCATCCAGACAGAATTATCTGGACTCCTTATTTTGTGGTTCTGGGGATCAGTCCAGAACCCTGTGTACATGGTGTGCTGAACACACGCTGAGCCACTGAGCCATATTCCCAGGCCATCTTGGCTTTTAAACCCATCACTTTGGCTTCGTAAACCTTAGCCACTACATAACTGGAGGACTCATTTGAGTGCTTGCTTTTGGTTGACTGACTGCATCATGATCTGCTCAACTACTGACTTTTAATCCCCTTATTATCAATGTGGCAGATAGAATCCTGTGTGTAGCATGCTGGCATAAACAATTTCATACAGTATAGCTACATTTTACATTGTTGCCATGATTCCGACACCAGCCAAATGGAATTATACCTGTTTCATGACGTAATTCAGAGACACGCCAAATAAAATGTACTGTGCTTTTATACATGTTTCAGTAAGGAAACTTCTGCTTGCTTCTTTGTAACTTTCTAACAGCTAGGCTGCTAGTCCATACTAGTGGTGAGGATGAATGAAAGTAATGTGTCAATTGACCCTTTAGTTTTTTATAAGACTGTAACATTTAAAAATTCAATAAAGAAATTTTCATGTTTCATTTTAAAAGTTGAGGTGTGTGCATAGAAAGATTACTTGGTCAATTAAGACAACTCGTGGGGGAGGAAACAAGTCAAAGCAACTGTCTACTTAAATGGTTGTGGTGGTTTAAAAGAGCCTGGCCCCCTTTGTCTCTAGCTGGTGAACTATTTAAAAAGGATTAGGAGATGTGGCCGTGTTCTAGGAGGTATGGCCCAGTCACTCTCTTTCTCTGCTTTGGTCTTGCAGAAAACATAAGAGCTCAGCTACTTCTCCAGGACTGTGCTTTTCTATCTGCTATTATGACTCCTGCATGATAACCATAGTCCAATCCTCTGAAACTGTAAGCGAATCCCTGATTAAATGCCTTCATTTGGTCATAGTGAACAATTAATCCCATCATAACACTAGTGTGAAATAAGCTGTGAGTGGTACCACTTCAGTTTAGTCTCAATGATAAGCCTTCGAATAGCGCCTGACCTAACAGAAGACCACCTCCTTTGCTGGCCCCTGCAGACCACTTACAATGTTTGTACCATGTCAAGTCGCATGTCTCAGAACCATGGACAGCACCCGTTCCTACATTCTCATTTGATGCAAAGCAAATATTAACTTTAATTGCAAAATGACATTAAATTCTTTATGAAGGCAACCTAATTATTCAATACAGCAGCATAGGTGAGGCACACAATCTCATTTTCCTTCTTTCATAGTTGAAAAAATGAAAGCTCTCCAATATTGCTTAGGGTCTTAGCTGGGGTCATTCTTGTGGATTCCTGGGAATTTTTCTAGTGCCAGGTTTCTTGCTAGGCCTATAATGGTTCCCTCAATCAAAATATCTCTTCCCTTGCTCTCCATCTCTGTCCTTCCCCCATCTCTACCATCCTGTTCCCTCAAGCTCTCCTCCCCCTCCCATTCTTCCCTCCTCCTCCCTTTCTGTTCCCACCCCACCCTCCCAATTTTCTCAGGAGATCTTGTCTATTTCCCTTTCCCAGGGGGATCTATGTATGTTTCTCCTAGGGTTTTCCTTGTTACTTAGCTTCTCTGGGATCATGAACTATAGGTTCAATATCCTTTGCTTTACAGCTAGTATCCACTTATGAGTGAGTACATATCATGCTCATCTTTCTGGGTCTGGGTTACCTTACTCAGGATAGTTTTTTTTTGTAGTTCCACCCACTTGCATGCAAATTTCAAGATGGCATTGTTTTTATTACTGCTGAGTAGTACTCCATTGTGTAGATGTACCACATTTTCTTTATCTATTCTTCGGTTGAGGGGCAGCTAGGTTGTTTCTAGGTTCTGGCCATGACAAATGATGCTGCTATGAACACAGTTGAACAAAGGTCCTTGTACTACGATTGAGCATCCTTTGGGTATATTCCCAAGAGTGGTGTTGCTGATCTTGAGGTAGCCTTGTAGTCAGTTTGATGACTATCTTAATCATCATCATATGCCTTCATCCAGCAATTGATGGAAGCAGATGCAGAGATCCACAGCAGAGCCCTGGGCTGAGTTCCCAGAGTCCAGTTGAAGAGTAGGAGAAGCGAGAATATGAGCAAAGAAGTCAAGACCATGATGGGGATATGCACTGAAACAGCTTACCTGAGCTAATGGGAGCCCACTAATGGCCCGACAGTGAGAGAACCAGCATAGGATCAAATCTGGCCCTCTGAATGTGGATGCAGTTGTATGGCTGAGGCCCTCTGAATGTGGATGCAGTTGTATGGCTGAGGCCCTCTGAATGTGGATGCAGTTGTATGGCTGAGGCCCTCTGAATGTGGATGCAGTTGTATGGCTGAGGCAGACTGCGGGGCCACTGGCAGTGGGACCAGGATTTATCCCTACTGCTTGTACTGGCTTTTTGGAACCCATTCTTTTTGGAAGGATACCTTGCTCAGCTTAGATATAGTGCGGAGGGCCTTGGTCCTGCCTCAAAGTGAGGTACCAGACTTTGTTGACTCCCCATGGGAAGCCTTACCCTCTCTGAGGAGTGGATGGGGTGTAGAATGGGGAAAGGGAGAGGTGGAGGGAGGAGGAAGAAGGGAGGGAGAGGGAACTGGGATTGGCATGTAAAATGAGAAAAGATAGCTTTTTTAAAATAAATAAATAACCAAATTTTAAAAAAGAAAAAAAATGAAAGCTCAGAGACAAAGCATCACATGCAGGGAGGAGGCTGAAACAAATTTTGAACGGTTCTTTAAAAGGCAGATGATCTATAGAAACTTAGTGGTATTCTAAGTCCTTCAACTGACAACACAAAACTATTACCTTTTCTTTATTAAAATTAAATTTTAAAATTGGGCCTGGGGAAATTGTTCAATGGATAAAGAACTTGCTATGCAAGCAAGCATGAGGAACTGACTTAAATCCCAGCACCCACAAGAATGCCTGGCAGGTAGGTTTGACCACCTTAAACCCCAGTGCCTAGGAGACAGAGACAGGAGGTGCCCCCTAAACTGGCTAGCCAGACTAGCTGAGCTGGTAAGCCTTTGTTTTACTAGGAGACCGGTCTCAGTAAATGTGTGCAGAGCAATTGAGGAAGACATCTGATGGCTGGGCTTGATTTAGACACACACACACACACACACACACACACACACACACACACAGACATACACACAGGCATACACATGCATGCATATATGCGCTCATACATACACAGACACATACTCACACCCGCAAACATGTGTGTCCATACATATGCAAATATGCATAAACACTCTTAAGAACATCACATACATATACACACGCAAAACATAATGATTCAAAATTCTTCAGTTTATATATAATGTGTAAAGCTGAGTAAAAGCTGGTTTAGTAACACATTTACATAAATGGAACCATATGCACACACACGCATGTGCACACACTCCTGTGCACTAGTGGTCTTGGTGCCATTGGCTTTCCTGAAAACGAATGTGAAAGCACTCATAGTATTTCTAAAACAGTGGTCTACGCGTGTTGTTGTTGTTTTTAAAACAAATTCTTTAATGGTAACGTGGAGGCAAGGCTTTTCTGAGAAGGAAATACAACCTAACAAGATGAGTCCATCTTCAGGTGTTCTGGGTAAAGCAATGGCAACCTCAAGCACAAAATTTGAGCGCTAACAAAGTTCTTGGCAGTCTTGTTCTGAGAACCCCACTTCTATCTCAAAGGACAACGAGGAGTGTGCACTGTGATTCCATTGCCCATAAAATACAGATTTCTCACCATGGGTAACTTGCTTCTCTGGCTACATCATGGCACATCTGGTGGGCTTGGGAAGGTTTGCCCAGGCTTCATCAGTCAATGTCCGGGGATTTGTGATTCATGGAGGAGATCAACAAACTGGTGTGGGCTGATTATGTTGCTGCTGAACAACACCATCTGCCTCAACTCAGAGATCTTCAAAGATTTTTTAAATAATGATGTGAAATGATCTCTTAAGAGGTATTACTACTGGTTTTCCAATGCCTGTTGATAGAAGTAGAATCAAAATGATAACCCTAGATGGTGAGTTTCTGAAATTAAATGACTTATTGTGCCTAAATCTCCTATATTCAAAATGAGTTTTTCCTAACAGCTTTAGCAAACAGGAAAAAAATGTGCTTCAGAATCTCCAAATATTAGTTTAGACACATTGATTGTCTCCTTGGCTGATAGATAATAAGAGTTTAAAGTGTAGAATCTGGATGCGATAGGACTGTCTTGCTAAAATGAAGTGTTATTCATTTGGAGTATGGCCTAAGATTCATGCCTAGCTACGGTGACAACAGCATACAAAATACTCATGTGATCTCTCCGTGGTGGCTCCTTTAACAATGACAATGAAAGCCGTGCTTATTTGAGTATTTCCTTCCCCCTCTAAAATGATCTTATATCATCATTGTCCACTTCCCATTTACTTTCTTGGTTAGGTTAGGGCCAGATTGCTAAGTTTACCAAAGGTCTGTGTCTCTCTTCCAGGCTGAGGCAAGTTGGAGCTGGTGGGCACTTTCCATCACTCTGCCCCCCAGTAGAGGCAACCTTGGAGAGTGTGTGTTCCAGATGTCACAGCAGATAGAGTTCTGCCTGGCCAATATTGGGCTGTGATGAGAATGAGAAATAAACTCTTATTGTGTTAAACCCCAGAGATTTAGGGGTTGTCTATCACAATTAATTACTTCAAACAATGCAAACCATAATTATCAGATGGCATTGAGATTTCTCACCACTAAAGACAAATCTCATTTTCACTACTAAATAGGGTATGCCAGGAAAGTTTTTTGTCTTATTGAAGGGGGGAGGCGGAGAGATCTGTATTCACTCTATAGCATTGCTCTTAAAAATGATGCTTTTGGGCGCTTTAGGTAAAGATGAGCCTACACTCCGATTAGGTGGAATTGCAGTATGATTAATAAAAACCCAGAGACAGAAATTGTGGTTCAACCTGAAGGTCAGAAAAGCAAAATAGCCAGCCCTGCCTATTACCTCTACCTCAGTCTGAAATGGCAATCCTGCTTCCTGGAATCTCAGAATGAGACTGTGAATGAAAGCTGTCTCCTCTGTCTTATATTCCTCTCTAGTGCTGGGATTAAAGGCGTGCACCACCACCACCCAGTTTCTATGGATAACTAGCAGTGTGGTTAATGGGATTAAAGGTGTGTGTCACCACTGCCTGGTCTGTAAGGCTGATCGATGGCTGCTTTAGTCTCTGAACTTCAGGCAAACTTTATTTATTAAAATACAAATGACATATTACTACATAGAATGATCTGCAAAATAAACATTTATGTCAAATTATCACTATCTCATAACTAGGCTGGAAGAACAATGTCTAATTCTAGTACATAATTCTCTCTCTCTCTCTCTCTCTCTATATATATATATATATATATATATATATATATATATATATATACACACACACACACACTATATAATTCTAGTATCTCTTATGCCTCTCCCAATAGCCCCTAGTCTGGCAAAGCCACCTCTCCTGTGGGAGCTTCAATGTCAAAAGCAGTAATGTTTGGACAAACAACGGGAATACATTCCAGAAAAAGACATTCTGAGTAGTTTCATCATTGCACAAGCATCATGGATTACTACTACACAAATAAAGACAAGCATTATGTCACTAGACACCACAGTCTTAATGAGACCATGTCTTACATTTTCGCCCATTGTTGACCGCGCTGTCCTTGTATGGTACATGGCTCATGTTGTTTGAGCCATCTCTCTTTAGGGGGAGTGTAGCACATTAAGTTCCTGGATTTGATTGCAGTGTGTACTGAGTGACCAGGAGAGAAGGACAGAGGAACTCAAGCTTCCATCATGAGCTCTCTGCTCATGGAAAATGACTTCCTTAGGAAACTCATTGTTACTACAGAAGGCATCTGTCGCATTATCTTAGCCACAACAGGCGAAACCCAATGAAGCATTCCTTTGCAAAAAGTTCCTAGCCAAGAACTGCATTCGGTGACCCGGAATTGATTGCATGATTGTAAAGGTTGTAAAAGCTCATGGTAGAGATAAGATTACCGCCTATAACTCACAAAAGAGACACAAAGAAGGTTTGCCCGAGAATATGTGTGGACTTCCTAGACCCACTCTAGATGGAAAGTTCCCCATTTTAAATGAGGTTCCTGATATTTTCCACAGCCGCAGACTTAATGTTGTATTAAAGTGCATGAAAAACAAAGTACCAGTAGAGGAACAGCAAGTCCACCTGGCTTTAAAGTCCCCAAAGTAGCATTTCCCCCACACTGGTCTTAATCCTCACCGAGGGATGCCTGTTTCCACAGCACCCTTGCAATCTTTGCATCCCCTTCTCATCCATAACAAAAGAATGGCCATTACCTAAGGAGCAATTTTAAGAACAGGTTTGGTGACTCTGTACCTTACTTCTTTTCCACTCTGGAATTTGTTTGACTGCAGACAACATGCCATTTGGTTTCCTTTCTATCAAGGGTAAGCGTAGGCACAGCTCTGCCTTTTTAGGCGGAGGCCGCAACATGCCTGTGATGAGATGGTCAAATTCCGGGATTCAGATTAGAGACTCCCTCTTATTACACACCTAAGTCACGCCTCCCAATTCAACATCAATGGGAAAGAAAACTGATTCTTCTTTGTTTACCCAGCTTCCTTGTCTCTCAGTTTAGAACCTGACTTGAGATCATGTGTAAAAGGATAGAAAACGGAGAAGTGGATACCTTGGGCAGACCCTGCCAAGGTATGCCCCTAAGAGAACAGGACACTGCAACAGAGTTGCAGAGTACAATGTGTTTGTTGGGGGAGGGGGAGTAGAGTATAATACCTGAAAGGCTGTCTGGGTGGGGAGATGAGACAGGCAGGGAGGCAGACAGACAGGAAAGCAACAGCCAGAGGACTGATTGACTGACAGGCACTTTTAAGAGGTGCAGTGGAAAGGTACCAGGCGACAGGTGATGACATTACCGCCTCAGTGTCTAGGCAGGCTGGTCACCGCGCAGGAGCTAAGAACGTGTGAGCCAGCCCAGGCCAGAAGTCCATCCATCATCCCTACTATGGAAACCCGTCTGGCGCTTCAGGCTGTGAAGCTTTCAGGGTCTCCGTGACAGTTTACTGTAAGCAGACGGAGGGAGAACGAGGAGTAGAGGAAGAGGGAAGGGAATGAGGAGAGGAAGGAGGCAGAAGTGTAAGGGGAGGAGAAAGAAAGGAAGTGGAGGGGAGATTGTTTTGTATGCAGACAACGGTTCACGGGCTCAAGGCAAAGACAAAAATTGCTGTGGCCCTCAGGAGGGAATGGCAGACAAGGAGCACGAAGCAGCAGGGCTCCCTCCAGGTTCGCCTTTTCCCTGCCCCCTTCCCTGTTGTCTTTGTAGGCAAGTTTTCTGCACGCCTCCAGTCGGCACAGTATTTCATGTTTCCTTACATGTACAAACGGTATTTCATATTTTTTTTACATATCTGAAGGCATTTTTTTTGTTTTTGTTGCCAATCCGAGTCTCGTTTTTCAAAAGTAGTTAGTGTCTTCTTCTTATCTGAAAGTATTTGTGATCTTTTCTCCATTTTTGGAGTTTGAAAGTTTCTGATTTTTATCTATTTATCGGCCTTTTCTCCATTCAAATTAAAATTTCTTAAGAGCAACCTTCTCTGAAGACATTCTAATTCAAGTTTTTATTGGTTCAACTTCCCCTATCTGCTCTTTTCCCTCTGTACTTTTACTGCCATAGAATTTACACCCTTACATAACATGTAAGGATATAATACATGGTAATAGCTTTATAATTATAGTCACATGACTCTATAATTTAGAACAGCAGAAAAGGGGGTTTTAAAAATTTAGTTTTCTTTTTGGTGGTGCTGACATAAATCCCAGGGCCTCACAAATCTAAGCAAGATCTCTACCGTTGGGCTATATTTCCATCCCCAAAGGCGATTTCCGTGTAAAGATTTGTCTCTCTTTAGCTCTGGAAAATTTTCTTCTAGTATCTTTAGTAATGTCCCTTATTTTTCTCTGCTTTCTTCATTTTATTGGTCAATCCATAAAACACTAATTTCTCCATGTTACTAAGACATTTTGTTACATTTCAATCCATGTACGTGCTGCATAATGTTTGAATCAGGTTAAACACATTTATCTCCTCAAAGATAAATAATTCATACTATTTAATAATTCACATTATTACTTTATGATGGAAACTTTCAAAATTCCTTCTTCACATTTTTTAATATGTACCATATATTATTATCTGTTTATTATTGCAGTCACTTTGCCGTGCAACAGCACATCAGAATTTTCTGCTCCATCTAACTGTTACTTAGTACCCATTGACCTTCCTGTCCCTGTGCATCCTCACCATTCTCTCCAGCCTCTGGCTACCACTATGCTACCTTCAATTTCTATGGTAGAAGCTGTCTAAAATTCTACAGAAGGTCAGGCACATAACTTTAATCCCGGTAAACAGGAGGCAGAGTTAGATTTTGTGCATGAGGTCAATCTGATCTACATTCTGGCAGAGGAAGTACATGGTAAAACCAAGTACATGGTAAAACCCACATATGAATAAGATCATATAGCATTTGTTTCTGCCTGGATTTCGTTCAACATCATTGTTCTTTGGTTTAGATCATGTCACAAACAGCAGGATTTCATTTGCTTTATGAATAAATAATCTCCCATTGTCTATATGTACTACATTTTCTTTATCTGTTCATCAGTTGATGGTTGGCCATTTCTCTATCGTTTTGAATGTTCACAGGAGGAGACATGTCCCTTGGATATAACTGATCTTGTTTCTTTTTTTAAAAAATTTTTATTGGGCTCTACATTTTTCTCTGCTTCCCTCCCTACCCCCTCTCTCCCCTTCAACCCTCTCCCATGGTCCCCATGCTCCCTTTCCTCAGGAGATCTTGTCTTTTTCTACTTCCCATGTAGATTAGATCTGTGTATGTCTCTCTTAGTGTCCTCAATGTTGTCTAGGTTCTCTGGGATTGTGTTTTGTGGGCTGGTTTTCTTTGCTTTATGTTTAAAAACCACTTATGAGTGATCTTGTTTCTTTGTGAAATATGTTAGTCAATAGCATTCCTTGGTCTTATGGTAGTTCTAAATTTCATTTTTTGAGGAACTTAAGTAGATTTTTAACCATTAAGTAATATTTAACTAATTTACATTTCAATCATTAATATATAAAGGCTCTATTTTCTCCATATTTTCAATGACCATTTGTTAACTTGCTTGCTTGTTTATGGGCTTTCTTTTTAATTTCTTCCTTCTCCCTCCCATCCCCTCCCCTTACCCCCATTTCTTTATTTTTAGAGGCAGGGTCTTTACAGACCAGACTAGCCTAAAACTTATTGAAATCCTCCTGCCTCCGCCTCCCAAGTGTACCATGCCTGGCTTGATCTCCTTGACAGTAGTAGCCATTTTGCTGGGGTAAGGTGACATCTTCTTATGGCTTTGATTCGCAGTTTCCGTGATGATAAGCGATTCTGAGCATTCCCCCATGCACCTGCTATCAATTTGCAGATGATCTTTTGAAAAAGTCCTACTTACAGCTATTCCCATCAGTTAATCTTTTTTGTTTTGCTTCTCGTATTTTATGCTTGAGTTTGGGGGATTTCTCACGTATTCTGGATTCTAACTCGTGGTCAAATATGATGGAGTGTATTTTCCTCCAGTAGACTGTGCTTTTCACTCTATTGTCTGTTTCCTTTACTGTGTAGATTTTTTTTTTTACTTTAGAGTATAATCTCATTTATCAACATAATTGTTTCCATTTTAAAACTTCCTTGATATTTGATATACTTTAGAATTTTTATAGAAGAAATGGGTCTGGTGGAGATACACTCTTGGCTTTTGTTTGGGAATGTCTTCATTTCTAAAATTATAACCTTTTTGGCTAAGATATTCTCAGATGTCAGATTGTTTTTCTTCCTAGCTGTGAAAAATCTCACTCCCTTTCTCCTGGCTTGCAAAGTTTCTGCTAACAAATTTACTTTCAGGTTAATGGAACATCCTTGTGTTATTGTTCTGTGGAGGCCTACAGAATCCTTCATCTTTGCCTTAAAAGCTTGATTATAAACTGTCTTAGGGTAGACTTCCTTGAATTAAGTGAGACTGATGTCTTTGATTTTCCTGTACCTGTAACCTTTCTAGACAGGGGAGGTATTTTTTTCTTTTTTTGTTGTTTGGTTTATCTTGCTTTTTTCTTTTTAATTCACATCCCAAGCATAGTTTCCTCTCCCTCTACCACTCCCATGATCTCCTTTTACCATCCTTCTCCCCTAGATCCACTCTTCCTCCATTTCTCATCAGAAATAAAAAGAAAAAGGAAAAAAAGAGTAGGCTTCCCAGGAATATTAACTGAACACAGCCCAACAAGTTACAATAAGAGTAGGCACAAACCCTGATATCAAGACCAGGTGTAGGAGGAAAAGGGTCCCAAGCACAGGCAAAAGAGCCAGAGACACCCTCACTCTAACTATTGGGGTCCCACAAAACATCAAGCTACACAACCATAGCATATATGCAGAGGACCTAGCTTAGACCCATAGAGGCTCTCTGTTAGTTACTTCGCTCTCTGTGAGGCCCTGTGAGCCTTGCTTACTTGATTCTATGGGTTGTGTTCTCCTTCTGTTCTTTACTCTTCTGTAAATCCTTCCTCCCTACCTTTTGAGGAGTTCTTCTGGCTTGATCTAGTATTTGCCTGTAGGTCTCTAATCTGCTCCCATCGGTTGCTGGAAAATGCCCCTCTGATGACAATTGGGCTAGACACCGATCTATCATTAGGAATCATTTCATGGAGTTTTGTTGATGATGGTGTTGTCAGTTGTATTTGGCTCGATTCTGTTCAGTCTCTGGTTCCTGACCATCCATGCAGTGTCAAATATGGGCTTCCTCTTGTGGCCAGGCCTCAAGCTGCGCCAATCATGGGTTGGCCATTCCCACAAGTTCTGTGCCGCCATTACCTCAGCACATCTTCCAGGCAGGACAGATTGTAAGTCGAAGATTTCTGTGGCTGGGCTGAGGTCCTGATTCCACGGCTGGGAGCCTTGCCTGGTTATAGAAGATGGACAGTTTGGACTCTGTATTCCCCTTACTGGGAGACTTCGCTAGAGTCATTCTTGTCGATTCCAGGGAGTTTCCACGCACTAGGTTTCTACATCATCTCCACTGAAATCTCTCCCAGGGCTGTTTCCTTTGTCACTCCACGCCCACCTAATCCCTCCTGTTGCCATCCCCACCTACGCCTAGTTCACTCTCAAAATCTATTCTGTTTCCCCTTCCCAAGAAGATCTCTGAGTCCATCTGTGAGCACTGCTGGTGGCTTAGACTCTCCAGGTCTGTGGATTGTAGCATGGTTATCCCTTACTTAACAGCTAATATAAGCAAGTGTGT
Organism: Ondatra zibethicus; assembly: GCA_004026605.1. Taxonomy (NCBI): domain Eukaryota; kingdom Metazoa; phylum Chordata; class Mammalia; order Rodentia; family Cricetidae; genus Ondatra; species Ondatra zibethicus. Next base: position 19,107 of record PVIU01015992.1, read on the forward strand.
GTCATACTTGTCCTTCTGGGTCTGGATTATCCCATTCAGGATGGTTTTATTTTTTAGTTCGATACAATTGTCTGCAAGTTTCATGATGTCATTTTTTAAAATTTTTTTTAATAGCTGAGTATACTCCATTGTGGAATTGAATAAACCCCTCATTTTCATTCTCCATTCTTTGTTTGAGGGACATCTAGTTTGTTTACAGTTCTGGCTATCATGAATAAAACTGATATGAGCATAGTTGAGCAAGTGTCCCTATATAAAGAGAGAGCATCTCTTGGGTGTATGTTCCAAAGTGGTATAGCTGGGTCTTGAGGTAGATCAATTTCCAGTTTTCTGAGAAACTGCCATATCGATTTCTAAAGTGTCTGTGCGAGTTTGCACTCACACTAGCAAGGGAGGAGTGTTCCCTTTGCTCCACATCCTCTCCAGCGTGAATTGTCACTTTTGGTTTTGATCTTAACCATTCTGACAGGTATAAGATGGAATCTCAAAATAGTTTTTTATTTGCATTTCCCTGAAGGCTAAGGATGTTGAACATTTCATCAAGTGTTTCTCAGCCATTTGAGATTCCTCTGTTGCAAATTCTCTGTTTGGATCTGCACCCCATATTTTAACTGGGTTATCTGGCTTGCTCATGTCTAGTTTCCTGAGTTCTTTATATATTTTGGAAATTAGCCCTCTGTCAGATGTTGAGGTGATGAAGATTTTTTTCCTATTCTTAAGCTGATATTTTGTCCTATTGATGGTGTCTGACTTACAGAAGCTTCTCAGTTTCTTGAGGTCCCATTTATTAATTGCTGTTCTTACTGCCTGTGTTATTTACTGCCAAGACTTGGATACCCTGTTTTTGTCCTGTATCAAGGAGATCGTCCTGTTTTATGTCTGTAGGTTTGTCCCCTTCACATGCTCCAACAGTTCATAGATTTGGTGGATGTTGGGGTGGGCCAACTCATACCCTGATTTTGGGCCTGGGTGGTAGGTGGATCGGTCAGTCCACCATCTTTCCCTCATCATCACTACTAGGGTAAGCTCTCCAGCACTGCGTTGGCTGGTTCACCCAATGTAGGCTCAGCTGGAAGCAGGGTCAGATCTCCCAGTGGCTGTCGTGGACATACAAGGAGGGGTGGGGTCAGTTGCTTGCTCTCATAGCCTGAGGTGCATCCCAACAACAGGGTCAGCTCCAGTGTGCTGCCCAAATGGGAAGCAGATCCTGCTCTCTCCTGCACAGCAGACAGTGAGGGTCAGGGCTAGCTCTCCCACTCCTGTGACCCTGTCACAGCTCTCCCAGCTCTCCCACCTGCCGCAGGTGGCAGTGGATGAGGGGGGAAGACATCTTTCTCTCACCCTTGCTACCACGTGGCAGAGATCTCCTGCTCTCAACCCCTCCGGATCTGCTCACCTGTGCCTGCAACTGCAGGTTCATCTCTAGGGTGCTTCCCAAGTGAGGTGCATGTCTGTAATTAGGGGCGGGACCATCTTTTCCAAATGTGGGGTTGAGCTCTCCCTTGAGGGGGTAGGGTCAACTCTCCTATTGCACCTAGCTAGGGTCAGGGCCGGCTATCCCAGGGCCAGTGGAGGGTGGGGCTGGCTCAGGACAGCATTGCTCCAGTGAGCCCTTGTGCTAGCACAGGCCATGAACATCATCACAGACCCCAACTGCAGCAGGACCACAGACCCAGACATGGCCTTTGGCAGCAGCTGAGGCTCAGATGTCACCATGGCTTGGTGGCAACACAGGCCACCTAGATCCATATGGCCCAGGTGGCAGCATGGCTTTTGGGCACCAAAATGGTCTCAGCTGGCTGACCAGAGACCCTGGACATTTACAGTGTCCTGTAACAGGAGCCATGGGCACCATCACAGACACGGCCACTGTAGGGCCACCTACCCAGACATGACCCTAGGCAATGTCCCATGCCTGGACATCTCCATATAGTCCCAAGTGGCAGCACCAGTCACCTAGGTCAGCATGGCCCCATCAGCAGCATGGTCCTCAAACACTGACATGGTCTCAGGTAGCTGACCAGACACCAGTTATCTGCATGGCTCTCAGTGGTAACAAGAACCACTGGCATCAACCTGGATCCTGGCTGCTGTAGGGTCACAGACCCAGACATGGCCCTCAGCAACTTCCCTGGCCTGAACTACACCTCCCAGGTGACTGTGCAGGCCTCTCACATCAGCATGTCCCTGGTGGCCTCATGACCCTTGGACATCATCATGGCCACAAGTTGTGGTCCAAACTCTGGGCACCTGTGCGGTCTTTGGTGACAACACAGACTATGGACATCAGTATAGACCCTGTTGTAGGAGCATGGACTCAGACCTGGACCTTTGCAGCAGCGTAGGCCTTGATGTCTGTATGCCGTCAGTGGTGACAGTACATACCACTCCAGCCAACAAGGCACCTGGGGCAGCATGGCCCTTGACTATCAATATGGCCCCAGGAAGCAGCTGCTTCTATGTGGTTCATAAAGAGCCAGGAGAATATCTAGAAAGATTATACTATCCCTACAAGCTCCTCTCCCTGAAGCTAAGGCAGGTCCAGATCCCTCACCTGTGGTCACTGCCTGTGATTGATCAACTCAGGCGCCTGCCATCTTTGGCCACCAATGCCACTGAGATGTGACCCACAGCCAACAACCCACCAAGGCCATCACAGCATTTGGGTAGAAACAAGGGTGGTGCTGTCTGGATGGTATACTACTGAAGTAGACGAATGGGTCTAAATGTTGTAAAAAGAGACCTAGATCACTTGTGGTCTGTGAGCACAGGTCACGTTATCCTAGCCAAAAGAAGACTGAAGCCACTTGTATTCCTGAGAGTAGAGATGTTTCGGAGTCTGTCTCTGAGGCATGGATAGAGGGGATGATGTTGACTCATGGAAATTAGGTCTCGTAAGCCTGACACTAAGACCCTGACAGACTCTGGAATTCTAACCCTTTCCTACTCCCAATGAATGGGGTCTTCTGCTATTCAGGGTTAGGGTAGTGTTGGTAAAGGTAACCTCTTGCCCACCTGGGCTAGTACTAAAGTGGGTTGTGCCTGAGTCTCACAGTTGTAATGACCTCAACATTTTCAGGGGCGCACTGTGGTGATAACACAGTCACATGTCACAGCTGGTGATAACACAGGCCAATGTAGGCATCCATCCCACCAGGCTCAGATCTCTGTCTGCTGTGCAGAGAATGGTTCTACAGTTCTGTGCATGAGAACCGGTTTTGTGCTGGCCACCTTCAGTTGAAGTGGCTGATGGTGGAGACACCACTGCCCATTCAGGCTGATGCTAAACTGAGTCACACCTGAGTCTCTTAGCCAGAAGGAGCTGCAGGTTCGGGAGGAGGAGTGTGTGTACTCCAGACCCAGTCAAAGGCTGGAAAGACACCAGTCTGCTCCACTGGCACGCAGGCTTCTGCATGACAGGGCAACTAAGAAGCTCCATTTGTGAGCTCTGGCCTTCAGTTTCTACCAGGTCAACGTTGGGATACACCATAACAGGCCTGGCATTGAGTCCTAAGACAAAGCCCTGTGCTGTTGCGCATGCCGCGGTTCTGAGGAGGCAGAATGCTGCTGTCTGATTTGCTACCTGAAGTTAGAGGAATGAGAAAGCTGTTAGTCAGTGGACGGATGAAACTCAGTAGCTCAGTCTGAAGGTATCAGCTAGCACAGGGCACATTGGCATTCACTGTAGTAGGCACAGTGCTGAGGCTCAGGTTCAAAGCCTAGACTTACTATTTCTGCCTGTCTGAAGCAGGAGGCTGCTGTCTGAGATTAGAGGAGGAGTGGCACGGGTAACTTCTTTTCTCCTGTCCTCTTCAGCGTGAGTTTCTATTTGGCTTCATTTGAAGCAAGCACTGTGGTCTCTTGTTGATTTCTTTAGCAGGTTTTTGGTGCATGAATAGTTGTTCAACTTGGACTGGATCTTACCCAGCTGCCGTCTGGTTCCACTTACTTTCCTGCTTTTTAAAAAGTGTATTTATTGTTATTTTATGTGTATTAGTATTTGCCTACATGTATTCATGTGCTGAGAGAGAGAGAGAGAGAGAGAGAGAGAGAGAGAGAGAGAGAGAGAGTGTGATTGGTGTCTACTGTAGGCCAGAAGGCATCAGATCCCCTGGAACTGGAGTTTTAGGCAGGTGTGAGCAACCATGTGGGGGCTGGGAAACAAATTCCAGTCCTTTTCAAGAATAGCAAGTGCTCTCAAACACTGAGCCATCTCTCCAGGCCCCACAGGTCTTTTAAAAAAATCAATTTCAAACTAGTGGTAATTTTTGTTTACTTGCACATTTTCTTTATCAAAACTATTATTGATGAATAACATTTTTACTTCATAATATCTCTTTGTTCTCTTATTGCTCCTTATTGAACACAAGAGTAGGTTCTTAACTTATAGGCAGCTCAATACTAACTTAGGTGTGATGCACACTCCAGAACAAAGATGGTATAAAAAATGTGGAGTAGAAACAAAGTTCTCGCTAATCTGCTTCCCAGTCTTAGAGACCCATTAGTTGTAAAAGCTGTAATGCATTCTCCCAGAGACAAATCATGACTTTAAAGACAGGCATAGCCTTTAAATACATTCCTGATTATCTCTGAGAATGTAATCTGAGTTTTGCTTTTATTATTTTTGACATTTTTATATACTGACATAATCTATTTTGGTTTTCATGTTTCCTTTTTATGTCCTTGTCTTTTCTAGATCAATTCATTTTTATTTAGGATCACATATCCTCCTCATTGTGGACTTCCTACTTCAAGTTTCTGGTCTCATTCATATACTGCATTATCCATTCCTTTGTAAAAATGGTCTGTGCTATTTTTTTCTAATTTTCTGATACAAATTTCCTTGTGTGATTTGTGTATTTCTTGCCTATTCTCACCCCATTTAGAAAAGACATATCTCAACACAGGGTAATGGTGATAGAAAGAGTGGTGAGATCAGCCTAGTGTTTATTTCAGAATAGGGGTGGAGAGTTGGTCCGTATGTGGGGAAATGGACCAGTCCCACCCAGATTCTAGCTCCTCTTCAGGCCGTTTGCTCTATGTTCCCGTTAATGGCTCCTTTCTCCTCTCTCACTGCCACATTCTATCCCAGCCAGTGCCATTTACAGAGACCTTGTGAGTGTTTTCCAGCTGCTTGAATTCCTTCATGCGTGGCCTTGTTTGCACTTGCACAGGAGCAACCAGGACACAGCCTCGACGATGTCACTGTAATCACAAACATCTCTCATCTGCTAGTGGTTCACACAATACACAGTCCTTAGGAAAAGTTCTGGACATTGATGGTTCAACTGAGGCTATCAGTCTATCTGCCATGATACTTGTCTTTAGTTAAAGTAAAATGATTTCTCATGCTATGTTGAACAGATATTTCTGTCCTGCCCAGTCCTGTGCCCGTTCAGTCCCAAAGAAACACACAGAGGTCTACATTAATTATAAACTGGTTGGCCTATTAGCTCAGGCTTCTTATTAACTCTTACATCCTACATTAACCCATAATTCTTGTCTATGCTTAGTCATGTGACTTGGTACCTTTTATCAGCGAGGCATTCTCATCTTGCTTCCTCTGTGTCTGGGTCATGACTACAGACTGAGTCTTTCCTGTTCCTGAATTCTCCTGTTCTCATTGCCCCCACCCATACTGTCTGCCTTTCATTAGACACTTCTTAATGAAAGGGGGATTGCCAGTCTGTCCTCTGTGCTTAGTCCTGAGATGCCTGTTGGAGGGGAGTCCTGGGACAGGAAGTAGAGAAGAAATGTATTTTTATCTATTTGTGTCTGTGTATTTCCCCAGTCTCCATCTGCAGAACTGGTATTTTCACACGAGACACCTGCCAGCCCTGCCTGTTCCAGGACTTCTCACTAATAACAACAAGTTAAATGAACCACAAGTATCATTTCCTCTTTACAAATCTGGTATCTTCCAACGGTTGCGGCACTTGGAATTATGATAGCTTTATCTCCTGGGATAATGTCTCATTTCCTATTTTGAGGTGGTTGTTCCCTTCTTCTGATAGAAGGAAGTTAGTCATCTGGCTTCTAGCAACACTATAAAACTAGAAGAAAAAAAACGTTAGAAGTTGCAAAACTGATGATTAACAGGAATGCTGTGGCCTTATTCAGTTACACGGTGCCACGTTGTTTCACCCATTCACACTTGCTGATTGATTTAATGTTTGTAAATTTAGCTCTCCTCGGTCTCAGCTGATGTGTGGGTACATACACCAAGCAGACTGATATTTATGCCATAAGTGAGAAATAACTCGATAATTTATGAGTGGTGAAAACCCAAAGATGAGAAGGTTTTCCCCCAGAGGAAGAAGACACACACACTTTAGACAACTCACCTTGGCACGTTCATTTTAAGAAAATGTGTACTTTATGGTGGAGTGGGAGAGGGGAATTGCGCAGCCCACATGAACATTTCCCTTTATGAGCTTTCTCTGAGAGAGATGCATCTGTATAATGGAATACTTTTCTTTTCTTTCTGTCTCCATCGGCACAGATGCTGAGCCCATGCTGGTAAGGACATGCAAAAGTCTATTGCCTGTGCGCTGGCTCTCTGGGGCTGCTAAGTGGCTGAAGCATTGATCAGATGCCATGCTGAGGGCACAGCTTGTGAACTGTTTCTGTGCAGTGTCCAGAGTGTGATTCCCTTTCTTCATACCTCTGTACTTGGTAACAGAGCTCTCTGTATTTTTCTTTTAAACCAGGGACGTGGGCTTGGTTACAAAAGAACAACATTCTTTCAAGGAAGAGAATTCTGTACAAGTTCAGAGAAGAATGGCTAAGGAAGAAAATGGCTTGAATGTCTGCTTGGAATAGCATTTCAAAAAAGACGTTGAAGCAGATGATTGCTTAAGTGGGTGGCATCTAATTCCTCCATAAAGCATGTGTGAGGCATATGCCAGTGCTCAAAGGAGCCGAGATGACAGCCACACGTCCAAGCTCACACACTGCTCATCTTACATACATGTACCTCAGCCTGAGGATAGTGACAAGTGGATAACGAGGAGACAATTGGTCAGCTCTCCTCCCCCAGCCTTGCCTTGCCCTCATGTTTGAAGAACTCTGTAAAGACGTCGGGGGACCTAAGTCAGAAAATTGATCGGGAGTGCAAATGTTTACCCCAGCACAGGGGCATGGATTCACCGGAGCTTTGAAGCAAGACACCATCTATTTGACTTTTTTTTCTTTTTCTTTTTTTCTTTTTGGCACCAGGCCTGAGAGAGGAGAGAAAGAATTAGATATCAGGAAGATATTGGAAAGGTTGAAAGTGGACAATATTTACTGGTCCAGAGCAGTTCTAGGGGAAAAATCTGGTACATGTCACCAAATGGCTCAACAGAAATCCAATACTACCTCCTTGGGAACCATCAATTGGTTGTTAGTTCCAGTGGACAACACTTTCATCAGAACAAACCTCTTAAAGTTTTTGTTAATTTTAAACGAGTTGTATTAAAGTTTAGTCCTTTTACAAAAGATTTTTAAGAAAGTTGCAACCTCAGATCATCGGAATAGAATCCTTCCCAGCTTCGAGTCCTTATGAAGATGAGCGCAACAACGTCCTGATGCCGAGAAGCCCCAGTGCCTACAGAGCACCTGGGAGTATTCATAAGACCTACGCTGTGTGAGAAGGTAGGTGAGTGCCCGTATTAAATCATTCTGCATCCTGGGTTAAAGATTTGCTGAGCAGCTTTTTCTTCTCTTTAAAAGCAAATGTTTTTCATTTTCAAAATGATTCATTTATTTTATGTATATGTGTGCGTGTTTCGTGAATGTGTGTACATCATGCGTGTGGCTAGTACCTGTGGACAACAGAAGAGGGCATCGGACTCCTTGGAAATGGGGTTACAGGTGCTTGTGCACTGCCATTTGGGTGCTGGGGCTCTGAAGGCAGATCCTCTGCAGGAGCAGCACGTGATCCTAAGTGTTTGGCTATTCCTCTCATCCTTCTTTTTCATTAAGTTTTCTTTATTCTTGAGAGTTTCATACCTGTATCAATGAAATATAATCATGTTAAACCCATTTCCTTTTAATTTATTTACTTTGTGTACATATGTACACGCATGCCAAATATGTATATAGAGATCAGAGGATAGCTACCGAGTTCTCCTGTTCCACCAGGGGTCTCAAACAGAGATCAGGCCTGGTAGTAGATGCCGTGACTATTGAGAATCTCACTATCCCCAGATACTGTATCTCTTCTAGAGAATATTTAACTAAGCTTAAGAGGTTGAAAATAGATATGCTTTCAAGATGTAATTACTTTTTTCTTCTTTTTTTCTTTTTCTTTTCTTTTTTTGAAACTTGCAGGCAAATGGATGTATCTAGAAAACATCATATTGAGTGAGGTAACCCAGACCCAGAAAGACAAATATCACATATACTCACTCATAAGTGGCTTTTAGACATAAAGCAAAGAAAACAAGCCTATAATTCACAATCCCAGAGAACCTAGACAACAATGAGGACCCTAAGAGAGACATACATAGATCTAATCTATATGGGAAGTAGAAAAAGACAAGATCTCCTGTGTAAATTGGGAGCCTGGGGATCATGGAAGAGGGTAGAAGGGGAGGAGGGAGCAAGGGAGGGGAGCAGAGAAAATCGTATAGCTCAATAAAATCAAGACACTAAGAGACCATGGATGCAAGCCCAGACTATTATACCCAGCAAAGCTTTCAATCATCATCAAGGGAGAAAACAAGATATTCCATGACAAAACCAGATTTAAATGATACCTATCCACAAATACAGCCATACAGAAAGTACTAGAAGGAAAACTCACCCCAAGGAAGCTAACAGTACCCACAAAAACATAGGCAACAGAAAACCCAAAAGAAGGAAAACACACAAACACTATCACCAAAAAATAACAAGAATTAACAATCAATGGTCATTAGTATCTGTTAATATCAATGAACTCAATTAACCTATGAAAAGACATAGGCTAAGAAAGTGGATACAAAAGAAGGATCCATCCTTCTGCTGCATACAAGAAATACACCTCAGTCTCAAAGACAGACATTACCTCAGAGTAAAGGGTTGGGAAAAGATTTTTCAATCAAATAGACCTAAGAAACAAGTAAGTGTAGCTATCCTAATAGCTAACAAAATTGATTTCAAACTAAAATCAATCAGTAGAGGTAGAGAAGGACACTTTATACTCATAACAGAAACAATGCAGCAAGACGAAGTCTTTATCCTGAACATCTATGCTTCAAATACAAGATCACCCACATATGTAAAAGGAACATTACTGAAGCTTAAATCACATATCAAATCCCACACAGTAATAGTAGAAGACTTCAACACTCCACTCTGCACAATGGACATAAACTTAACAGAAAAATAAGAGAACTAACAGATTTCATGACTCAAATGAACTTAACAGACATCTACAAAACATTTCACCCAAACACAATTGGAAGCACCTCATGGAGCCTTCTCTAAAATTGACCACATACTCAGTAACAAAGCAAACCTCAGTAGATACAAAAAACATAGGAATAACCCCCTGGATCTTATAGAATCAACAAGGTTTAAAGTTAGAATTTAACAACAACACTAATTGTAGAAAGCCTACAAACTCATGGAAATTGAACAGTGCTCAACTGAATTACCCCTGGGTCAAGGAAGAAATAAAGAAAGAAATAAAAGACTTCCTAGAATTCAGTGAAAATAAAGGCACAATGTACCCAAATCTATGGGACACAATGAAAGCAGTGCTAAGAGGAAAGTTCATAGCACTAAGTGCCCACATAAAGAAAATGGAGAAACCTCACACTAGTGACTTAACAGCACACCTGAAAGCTCTAGAACAAAAAGAACCAGACTCACCCAGAAGGAACAGATGACAGGAAATAATCAGACTGAGGGCTGGAATCAATAAAATGGAAACAAAGAAAACAATACAAAGAACCAATTAAATAAAGAGCTGGTTGTTTGAGAAAATCAACATAGGCAAACCCTTATCCAAACTAATGAAAAGGCAGAGAGAGAACATCCAAATTTACAAAATCAGAAATGAAAAGGAGGACATAACAACAGACACTGAGGAAATCCAGAGAATCACGGGGTCATACTGACCAGGACCACTTCTTAAAATGCCAAGCAGCATGACTAGGACTAAAGCTGCTTTGCCTTTTGGCTTATCCCAGTCCAACATGTCAGAGGCATGTTCACCACCTCTGCGGGCCATGCACACCACCCCAGTTCCAGGTATGCATCACGTCTATGTTGCACCATTAAACAATTTGTAACATGCTGTTCACAAGCCCCACTTAAGTACTTGGCCTCCTGAAAGAGCCAGAGCTGTCTGTTCAACTAGCATGAACCAAGAATCTTCTTAAAGGAGCCGCACAGTTTTTGCTGCCAAAGCTGAGTCAGGAAGACCTCTCTTAAAGGAGCTGCGGTGCTCTTTCACCACCAGCCAACAGAGCCCATCCAAAAAAAATTGCCTGCTACCAAGAGGCCATGCTTAACTCTGTTCTTTTGTGTCTAGAATTCCTTTTTCCTTTTTAAGCTCTCTCAGGTTTTATGTGGATTTGGCTGGTACACGTTCACACGTTGGTGTGCCAATCTGTTGGCAGAGACTGCCCATTTTGTTACTCAAAATAATCAGTCAGAAACTGTATTATTTGCAATACTGTTTGGCCAATAGCTTAAGCATATTTCTGGCTAGCTCTTATATCTTACATTAACCCATTTCTATTTTATATTTTACCATGAGGTTCATGGCCTACTGGCAAGGTTTCAGCTAGTACCTTGTGTCTTTCTCCTCTGGTGACTACATGGCTTCTCACTGACTCCACCCTCTCTCTCTCTCTCTCTCTCTCTCTCTCTCTCTCCCTCTCGAGATTATATATATATATATCTTCCAGCCTGGCAATATTCTGTTTAGCCATTGGTCAAAAGCAGCTTCTTTATTAACCAATGGCAATAAAACATATTCACAGCATACACCAACTCCCACATCAAAAGAGAGCTTGTTTTCTTTTTAGAAAAAAATAAAAAAGAGTTAAAACCATATATGGAACAAATACCTTGAAGAAAGGAACAAAACCTCAGAGTCAACTCTGGATTTAGTTCTTTGAAGAGAAATGTTATTATTCTAAACAGTATTGGGAATCTGACTACACCTTCTCTTTTATTTACTGGTTTATTTCTATGTGTGTATGTATAAGTATGTGGTTGGGAGTTACACACATGTGTGCAGATGCACATGCACACGTCTGTCATGGTGGTGTAGGAATACGAGCTTCAACGTTATGTCTTAGGCACCACCTATATTTTGCTTGAGACCAGGTCTCTCATGGCCTTGGGACTTTGCCTCCAGGAACCTGTCCATCTCACCATTATTGGGATTCCACACATGTACCGCCACATCCTGCTTTCCGTGCCCTACTAACTGAATCATTTCTCCTGCCGCTAAACAGAACCTTTTGCCAACAAATATGGAGTGAAAAAAACTAAGTGGATAGCTTGTCAAGGAGGAAGAATAAATCCTGGAAGTGAGCTAGGTTAGGGTTGGTTAGGGCTAGGGCTAGGGCTAGGTTTAGGGCTAGGGCTAGGGCTAGGGTTAGTTCCATTCCATTCCATTCTGACTAAATTCTTTATAATATATAGAGCTTATCATTATCTTCTTCTATGGAGTTCGATATTTTACCCAATATTAGGCAAGCAGACAATGTTTCGGCCACAAACCAGCTCAGAATTTTGATTTCTAACTCTCTGTTCACAACAATTGCACTGCAAAACCAAATTAGAAACAAGAAAATTATTTAAATATTGTTAAATAAGAAAATGAAAAAATACAAATCTTTCTTTTCTTAATAAAGTTTAAAAATCTCTTTCTCTCTCTCAAAGGAGTAAAAATTTTGCAAGTAGGATTTTTTTCTCATTACTGTCTTCTGTCAGGAAAGCAATGACCTTACAAGTCAATATTTACTACAATTGATTGAAATCTGGACACACAGAAAGTCCAACTGGAAAAGGAAGTTCTCCTATATCAAAGAACTTTGATGCAGATAAAGAAGAAAATGATTAATCGTGGAAGAAGCAGAACTTTGGTCCCAGGTTTACCCTCTGGCAAATTAGCAGCAGAGAATCGAGGAGACATCACTAAAAAGAAGCCGAGACACTGGGAGTCCTGTGCGTCCACCCACAGATCTCCCTGTGCCACAAAAGCTCATTTTTCTCTACGGCCAGGATGGCTTCTGCTCAGGGGTCTCACAGTTCTCCACATTTTTCTGCTCACCAAATCTTCAAAAGTTGAACTCCATGTAGTTCAACCATAACGTATTATCTCATCTCAAAAATATGTATTTTGATTAACTTTCCCTAAAAACTACAAGAGAGTTTATGGGTAAATATACCACATACATACAAGACCAGGGTACTTTTTCACTACTTAGAAAATGGATACCTCTCTCCTCTTTGCTCTCCTGGAAGGATTTTCTCAGCTCCTAAAAGCACTGTTAAAGAAATCTGAGCTAATGAGCTCTACATGAATAAAAATGATGTCAGGTTTTTATAATGAACATTTAGGGTTGATGAGCACCCATTTAATTTATTGATGATATAGTGTGAGCCACTGCAAGAGGTGTGGTAGTTTAGCCATGCCCATAAGCCCGTAAACAGATTCAATCTAACCGCATCATGTAGTGTCTCAGAGGGAAGTGGCATCTGTCTTGGAAAGAGGAACACGTACGGTTGGACCCACACATCCTGGCTGTGGGTCCTGATGCAAGCACCTATTAGCTGTGTGATCTTGGGCCACCTTGAGTTTCACTTTCCTCTCTGAAATGTATGAATAACAACAACGCCTATCCCAGAGGTCTGTTGAGAGGATGAGTTGTACTTTTTAAATAAAATCCAGCTATTCCCTGATTATTCTCACAGTAATTGGATAGATCTCCCAGATGTATGTCACTGTTGTTTGAAACAGAATAAATAATATCTTGTAGATAAGAAATCCCAAGAGTAACATTCGCAACATGCCTTAGCTAATTCCATTCAACCTCAAGACCCTTTAAAAGTACCTCCAAGATATAGGATCTACAATCGTCAAACATTATCAAAAGGACATCTAGTATTTTCTAACATCCTGTAGTTGCCATGTGGCTCTTCCTTGTGTTTACTTTCTCATTTTTCTTTCAAGTTATCATTTAAAGTTCAAGCAAGAATGTAAGCTACGTACACATAGAAAATTCATCCAATAGTTCTTTGAGTCCTTCCTTGTAATGACTTTTCCTTTTATCTTCTCAGCTAAGACAACCTCACCCCTCCACACACACACTCACAGACTAGTAGGCAAAAGTCAATCTCTTGATTGCTACATCAGCGCATTCACTGGCATGCTGAAGCAAGAAGTAGGTCTACTTTGAGAAGGCAGCCCAAACCTTCCTGGCTGCAGATAGAGATTTCCTATCTGTCCCTTTGTGATAGTGTTGAGTGTTTTTTCTTCCCAGGGAAGACAGACTGAATGACTTCGGAGAGTTGACCTTGTTCATTATCAACCCATTAAACACTGACAGTTAAGAGGATGTCCTGGCAAAGAATTGTTGTCAATGCTAACCAAAGATAAATATTTGTTGAGCAACCACGTTTAATTACAAACCCGAAGGAATCCTACTGATGCTTTTCTTTGCCTAACCAAACCCCAGAGGAGTTGAAGAAGAGTTCAGAATTGGCTTTGACCTTAATAATTTTTGTAATAAACTCTTTGAAAGGAGGTGACTATATCTGATACAGGGCAGGTGGAGAACTGAGTTTTCAGGTTGTAAATGAGGAGAGGCTAGTAGGGCAAATTCTAGTTCTGTTATCTTCCCAGCTTTGCCCTCAGCACAGCCCTGCCTCTTCTCTTCCTGCCATGGGACTGGTAGGCTATATCCTGGAAAATCTGGAAATCACAGAGGTAAAGAGCAGCTAGAAGTGCGGGTGGACTGGCATGCACTTGGGCATCTTGCTCCTCTTCAGACTCCTTGATAGCTGAACACTGACAACAATCCTTGCACCTATCTCATCCCAGCTGCTCCTGCAGAGGGACTGAACTCCAGGATATAGGAGGGATGTAGGAGTATCTGAGTCCTGGATTTTGTTACAAGAGACTCTGTCACAAGGCACCTCACCAAATCATGTAGTATAGATTTCCTCATCTCCTACCTCACGTGGGGAAGCACCAGCCTAAGTCTAACAATCTTTTGTTCTTCTCTCCAAGATGATGTTATTAACTGAGTGTACTAGTCGGGCCCCAGTGAGAAACAGTGCAATATTGAAGCTGACAATTTGAGGAAGTGAATTATAAGACTATTTTCAGTTTTGTGGCTAGCATGTTACAATATCTAAAGTAGGGCTGGAAGTGGTATCAACACCACAAGGATAAAACCCTTGCAGAAGCTGTCTGGATGGGGCTGCTGGTCTCAGCCAAGGTCACATCTGACAGCACAGGGAAGGAGCAAGGATGGGTGCCCCTGACCTCATCCATTTCCTGGTTGATTGTCTCTACCTAGGGCTTCCTCGTGGCTGAGCCCAGTGGGAAGGGCAAGGGCAAGGAAGCGTGCGTTGGTGCACCTAGAAGTCAGCCTCCAAGCACCGAGCAGGTGCAAGAGCTTACAGAGAGCTACTGTGGGGCATTCAGAAGGCTTCCGGATGACCAAGTCAGAGATGATCCCAACAATGAATAACGATGATCTTATGAGCTGAAACACTACAAAATATAGATAAATAGAGAATATGCATAAAATATGGCTAGAGAGATAGATTAAAATGCTAAATAAACAGATAATTAAGTGAATTTCAAAGTTACAAGAAGGAATATTTGAAATGTGAGGCAGAAAAAAACTATTCTGAGAACCAAGCCGATTGGACATTTGCAAGAGAGAATAATAGAACTCAGTGGGCCACGCAGGAGAATTAAGCATGCCCAAGAACACATTAGTGAGCTGGAAAATCACATCAAGGGATCTTTCTGATGATTCCATGGAAGGACAAAGAGCCTGAGAGTAAACAACAGCTAGCTATGACAGAAAGGTGAGAACCATCTGGCAGGCACCATAGATTCAGATAAAGATGAAATGGAACAAGAGAAAAGATAAAGACTTCCCAGAATTGAAGACATTACTGGATAAGATTTATTGTGCTGAATATGACACAAAAGAATAATGAAAAAAATAATGCACTCTAAATGCAATCTGATGAAAATTTCAAACATCAAAAGAAAGGAAAATCAGATTTTGGGAATAGTAAAACTGTGAAAGAAGACAGATACACTTTCTTCAAAGAACTAAAAGGAAACAATGTTTGACTTTGAATTTAATAACCAAATGATCAATCATTTATATGTAACAATGTGTGAAATGGTCTCTAGCCTGTAGGTCTCAGAGTTTGCTACTGAAATACACCGGCAGTCTGTCCTGCAGCAGAAAGACAAACAAATAGGGAGGGAGATGTGAAAAGATACAGGATGGAAAGACAGAGAGCACAGGAAAGCCGATTTTGTTTAGTCACACTGGACCATGACAAGGGACAAAATTATGTCATGATTATCCAGAGGTAGCGTAGTAGGGAGAAAGGGACATCAAGAGGAAGTGTTCAAAGTGCATCTTCTTATTGGGGAAATGCAATCTATGTCATCTTTAGATATTTATAGGGAAAAATAAGCCTGAGTAAGGATTTACTAAGTTAGCACTAAGTATTATAAGACCAGAAATAGACATTCAAGATCCATACACAAAGAGAGAATTCTAAGTTATTCCACAGAAGATAAGAAGAAAATTCTTCCTGTTTTTGTCTTGATTTTAGTCTAGGCGTATCATGAAACATCAAAACTGAACCAACTCAAGACCTCTCATTATTATCTCCTCCACTCTGTCCCTATCCCAACACTCCAGCCCACCTGCCCCCTTGGTCCTCCACAGTGACACCAGGGGAAATGGATTGTTCCACCTGCCCCCTTAGTCCTCCACAATGCTGTCTCAGTCATATCAGGGTAAGCGATCACCTCAAAAAGAAAATCTCTGACACTGAAGCCTGGCAACAAAAGAACTCAGAGGGTCCTCACAGGCTAAACTCAACTCCTCAACCCTATTCTGAGTTGTGGAGAAACAAAATGAACTACAATGCACTTACTAGGCACACAAATTTGAAGGCAGAAACCAGGGCAGCTGGAAAAGATTACTTGTTGGAGCCTCATGTATTTACCTGACCATAAACTCACTTAATCACCCATTCATTCAATAGCTATTTTTAATGCACAGGCCTGGTTCTATACTCTGGGGATTCATAGACGGATCAGTTAGAGAGGCTGGGCTCAGCCCTGATATTCAGCCTACTGGCAGAAATGAACAAGCTCTCCCGACCCCTTTTTTCTTCACAGATGCCCAGAAAGACCTTAAATGGGAGCTTCTTTCACAATGTTTAAGTTGTATTTTACTGCAACCTCTTCAGAGAGGCCTTTCCTAGTGATTACATCTAATCACAGAGTGCTGCTGGTTCCTTCCGCAATACACATTGTTGTCCCTGTGTGTTTATTGATTTGCTTTGATCAATGCCTAAAGTTTTCAGTTGAGAAACTGAAGTCCAGGGTATAGCCGAGCATCCCAGAAATCATCATCCAAGTTAAAACTCAAACTACCGAACTAATGAAAGCCTTTAGATATTGTCCTTGGAACTCAGCTTACATGTATAAACTGTGGTCAATAATCTTTCCTGATATAGAGATTATACAAGAAAAAGAAATAAAGAGCATCCAGACAATGAAACTCCCTCTATGGTATAATGTACAGAGAGCATATTATATATACAAAGTCCTAGGAATCTATATACAGAAATAAAAACCAATTGATTATAGATAATAAGGTCAATAAGATTTCAGGATCCAAGGTCAACTTTCAGAAAGCAGCTGTATTTCTATCCACCAGTGAATACTTTGAAAAATAAGTCAGTGAAATCATCCCATTCACATTAGTATCAGATAAAACAAAACACTTGAGCTATTATAAGACACAAAATACTGTTGATGAGACTCAAAGAGAAAGACAACTGGTGTATCATCGATCTCAATACCTGATATTACCAAGAAGGCAAATTGAAGATTAATTGCTTACAGATTCAACACAGTGCTTACCACCAAAACACTAGATGGCTGTAAAGATAATTTTGAGGACAAAGTTGGAGAAGGTCCCATTTCCAACCTCCTGAGACCACAGTCATGAGGGGTAAATATAGGCACATAGATGAATAGGACTGTAAGTTCAGAAGTAAACACAGACGGTCCATTGACTTCCCACAGGAATAATAGACAATTCAATGGAAGGAAAGACTCATCCCCCACCCAGCCCATCTCCTTGTTGCTGTTCAGATGGCTCTAGTTTATTCTAACTCAGCACCAGCACCAACTCCTCCAGCAGCAATTCCTTCTGTCCTTCTGTTCTTCCGTTCTTCTGGGAAGATGTTCCCTTTTGCTGATTCATCATTTCTCAATATTCATTAAGTACAAATTTTAAGTATTAATTTTAATAAAATGCTATTGTCCATTCATAAGAAAGGGTGATAGAACAACTAGATAGTCACAGGCAAAAAAAAAAAAAAAGAAGCTGGATCCTAAAAACATACCATATAGAAAAATTCACACAAAATAGAACCTAAATATTTTAGCTAAAACTATATAAAATTCTTAGAAGAAAATAGAGAGTCATTGTGACCTTAAATAAAATAATCATCTTTTAGACAGTCCACTAAAGGAATAAATCACAGAAGCAAAAACTGGTTAGTTGGATGTTATTAAAATTAAAAACTTTGTATTTCAAAGGATAACTTCAATGTAGTGAAAATAGAAACTAGGCATAATGGCATGTATCCAGATTTTCCAACACTCATGGAAGTGTAAAGTGGGAAGATCATGAGTTCAAGGCCAACCCAAACTACATAAAGAGACCCTGTCTCAAAATAAAAGTGTGTGTGTGTGTGTGTGTGTGTGTTAGAACAGAAGGAAGTTTTCCCATCATATCTCTAAAAAGAATCTGATATCTAGAATATATGGAGATACGCAAACCACCAATAACATAAACAATTCTCAGCTTCATTAGTCATCAAGGAAACGTGAGACTCATGCAAGATACCACCACACATCAGGTTGAATCTAAGTGGGGAAAGTCGGTATTTACAATAACTGGCGAAGATGTGGTGAAATTTGAACCTGGTGCTTGATTGCTTTGGAGAACGCTAGCAGTCTGTCAAAATTAAACATAGCTACCATATGTCCCAACAATTCTATTCTTAGGGTCATATTTTAAAAAGTTGAAAACATACTTCTATATAAAAATTACATATTAATAGTCACAGAATTATTAATACAAGTCAAAAATGAAATCAACTCAAATACCCATCAGCTGCTTCACGAGTAAGTGAAATGCATTCGATCCGGTCAATGAAGTACGTAACTACACAAAGTGAAGACGTCCTGACCCTTACAATAGAAACGGTCCAAGTAAACTTAGTTAGGCTAAGTTAAGGAAGCCATATACAAAAGGTGGCACAGAATTCGTTTCCATGTGTATGGAGTACCCAGAATATATAAATGCGTGGAGATGAAAAACGTTTGGTAGGGGCCCACAGAGGAAGACTAGCAAGTAACTGCTGAAGGATTTGTTTAGGGGGTGAGCATTTTGGTTTTTCCCCCGATGTTACGGATACACTGGAATCCACTGAATTATGTAACAGGGTGAGTTTCTGACATGTGAAAAGACGGACAGACAGACACCCCGCTGTGGTGAACACCCACTTTCCACTCCAGCAGCCTTGAACTTCCTCTCTTCTCCCTCTCTCGTTCTCCACCATCACGGTGAAGCCGGACAGCCATGTCTCTATTTCCTGGCAGTATTGGTCAATGTTCTCATCCCTGTTACCAAACACAGAACAAAAAGTGAGGGAAAATCAGGGACAGACTTGCTGGTGCTCTGTTTGAAGGGAAATAGTCCATCAGGGCAGCACATGGTTCCACGGTGAGAGAAGCTTGTTACAGCTGCTCTCAGCAGACAAGGGGCAGAAACAGAGGACACAGTAGGACCAGAAATAAACATGAAGGCTTGCCCTCCACAGTGACTCAAATCATCCAGCCAGGACCCCCTGCCAAACCTTCCACAGCTGCTCCAAACAGCCCCCTCAGCCTGGGGCCAAGAGTTCAAACAATGGCGGACTTTTCACATCTCACCTTAATAACACCCTCTCTCTCTGGCTCCCTACACGTTTCTGCAAGTCGGTTCTCTCTTACCAAGAGTTCCAGCCTGGGAATGGCTGAAGCAGGCAGGCCTGCTTCCTGAGGTCTGGGAGAGCAGATGCATCTGGGTCTTTTTCAAGAGTTGTACTGTTCAACCTTTCCTTGGGTTTCAGAAGTCAATGCATTGATTCTCTTTTTATCACTGGCAAATACACTAATAAACTTTAATCATGCAAAGTTTCCTTTCAGTAACAAATTATAAATCAGCCAGGAACTGGAGGCCGGAGCTGTTTGCTTATCAGACTCTTCTCTAAGTGTTTGATGTGACAATTCCCTTAGCCCTCTGGCAGTCCTAGGAGGTGTGGACCATTCTCATTGCTACCTTACAAATGAGGAAACCATAGCACAGTTCACAGAAGCTTATCTGAGACCACAGAGTTAGTGTGTAACCTTGAGTAAGTTCACCAAGGCGTCACTATTTGTCTTGTCCCACGAGGCTCCCTTGATACGGTAAAGCCCAGTGGCCATGAAAGCAGCAGTATTTGAGAGGAATTGACCTGGCAAGTTTCTGATACTGTGATTAAATTCTTATTCTCAGGAGTTGGCTTTCTTTAAAAGGCAATATACACAGAAACGTTGAAGAACCATCCCTTGCATTCAATACTTTTAATCTCTGATTTCAGTTTTCTGCCTTTAAATACTTCTGTTTATTGCCTGAATCCAACTTGATGTGCCCACTGGTCCCCGCTATTCTGGGTGATTGACTACAGCGTTTCTGCTCCCACAGTCACGGAGCTACATACACTGTCTGCCTGCTATGCTCTCACAGGAGAAATGTGCATATTTTGATGTGTTTATTATCAGAACAGTCGGTGAATGAGCTACACAAAGTTCACACAAGAGCACTCAGTTTGCAGAGTATGATCACATCATCCAAAGTGCATGTAGGGCAGGCAACTGGAGCTGTAAATCAGAGAAATATCTGTACTCCCTGGTTCTCTTTGTGAGGAACCGCTAAATTCATGCTAAACCCACAAGCTGCTTTCTTGATGTGATTAGAAAGCCAGGGTTGGCTGGATCTCAATGCTTACTCGGTTTATCCCAGGCTGGAAAGCTGAGTGTTGTCTTCCTGGTCCACCCTCTCTGTGGAAAGATGCATCAACATTTTCTCAAAGGAAAGCGTCAATAACTGGGGGTAAAGTTCAGCGGCAGTGTGCTTGCCTGGGGTGTGGATACCTTGGCTTCAGTCCCTAGCAGCACAAACAGCGGCAAGCAACGACTCCGAGGGAGAGTTATTTTCCACCAGGTTCTTCAATCCCTCCTGTTTGATTTCCTACAGGGTGCTAATTATTGGTAGAAACCAGAGAGCTGAAGCCTATTCACTGGGGAATCTTTGCAGAGCATCAAAAAGTGAAGTTAGTATTCCGTTACACAGAAAACTCAAGTAGTCACCAGCAGGGAAGATGGCACTTGCAGCTTCAAATATAGACTGGCTGCTTGTAAGGAATGTGCTGACTTTAGATAAAAGCTAAATGTGTGTTGCGATGGGTGAGGAGTCAGGGTAGCCAGAAAAGACCTAACCCTCCGGAGCCTCTCAGGCCCCTTAGTTCCACTTCCCCAGATGCTGAACTATAATAAACTTAAAGATAGGAGACATTTTAAATCAAGATACTTGGATCTTATTGTTAATGAATTTTAGACCTTATCCTGTGAGTTGGCTTTTTAAAATGTCTTCTAGATAATTTTCATTGTCCATCTGCCTGGATTTATAGTCACCCAGGAAACAAACCCCAGGTGTGCCCGTGAGGGCCTTTCTGGAGAGGTTTACCTAAGGCGGGAGGACTCAGTCTGGATGCCGGTGGTGCCATCCCACAGGCTGTGGTCCCAGACAGAAAAAAAAGGACACAGCTAATGTCTGCACTCATCTCCCTGAATCCCTGGACGGACACACGACATGATCAGCCTCACGCCCCTGCCACCGCCTTTCTGCCATGAGGGATTCTACTTCCTTAAACTCTTAGCCATATAAACCCTCCCTCAGTAAAGGCGCTCCTGTCAAGCAGCTCTGAGGAACGTGACTGACACAGAAGGGAAAGAAGAAAGAGAGTACAATCTCGGAAAGAAAGTTGTCCGGGACCCGCCTTTGGTACCTCCTCTGACTCATCAGTCTCTCCCTGGGCTGTTTGTCACCAGAGGCAAGGAGGAATCAGAAGGGCCACTTTAAAGGAGGTACTGGGGAGACTTGCATCATAGAAAGAAATGGTTGGTAACCATTGTCTAGAGGTAACTAATCGTAACTAATTGTCAAGAGCAAGCTTTTAGGTAACTAATTGTCAAGAGCAAATTTTTGATCAGCCACAGGAACTCATAGCTCGGGGCACAGGTCTATCTGAAGCCCAGCGGAAGAGGCTTGAAAAGAAGCAGAGACAGAAGGGCTGGCTGTCCTCATCCTTTGAAAGTTCAGATCTGATGATACGTTTAATCCTGGCATTCTGGAGGCAAAGTCGGGGGAGTCTCTGTGAGTTCATAGCTGTGTAAACCAGGCTGGTTTTGAACTCACAGAGTTCAACCTGACTTTGCCACTGGAGTGCTAGGATTAAAGATTTATACTCCCATATCTGGTTTCAAGAGTTTTGTACCTTACATTTAAGTCTGTCATTATTTTGGGGTGTTTTTTGTATGATGTGTGAAGTGATGTTCAACTTTTCATCCTTTTGCATATGAATATCCAGAAATCCCAACACTAAGTTTTTGAAAAGATTATTCTTTCCTCGTTGAATTTTCTTGGCACCCTTGCCAAGATCAGTTTAGCATAGATGTGCGGGTTTATTCCTGGATGCCCAGCTCTGTTGCATTGATTTATACATCTATATTCATGCCATTTTATGCTGGTCTTGATTACTGTGGCTTTGCAGCAAGTTTGAAATTCATAAGCATGTGACCTTCAGGGTTGCTCTGTTTTTTCAAGATCATTTTGTTATTTATTCCCACATGAATTTTAAGATCAACTTGCCAACTTCTTTTTAAAAGGATTTTGATAAAAACTTTTCACTGTTTTTTAGCTAAGAGCCAATAGGCTCCTCTACGCAGGGGCCTTCAAGAAACCCACTTCTAACTGTTTTAATTGTTCCGAAGAACGGAATTCAGGATCTCCATTATCATTTTAAAATAACTTCATTCATTTTGCAGAAAAATGACATTAAACAGATGTGAAACTGAATTTCAAAGTGTTCATGAATAAAGATGTGGGCTGTCAAGTAATCCATAGCGCTCTTCTCAAGAATCGGGGCTGTTTAATCAGCAAATCGAGAAAAAAAAATCTTTGCAAGGGAATTTTTTTTCCTTTTGAAGAAATCTGATTGCTAATTATTAAACAGAGTACTACATAGTGTAACAACTGAGCTAGTGAGGAACAGAAACAATGAATTTTCAGTGAATGAAATTCAAAAAGCAGCAACCATACTTCAGGTACCAGCCCTTAAGGCCCTCTGGCCCTCCTTCAGAGAGGCCTGGCTTCAGCTAGGGTGCTCCCCCTTTATGAGTTTTCATGTCTAATGTTTGCAAATGATCCCACTGTCACTGATTTTTCTTCTCATCCTCTGCCCTACTTCCTTTCGACATGTTTATCAGTTACCTTGAGAAAGTGCAGAGACCTGGTTGATGGGTATATGGATGGGTTACAATATGTCTACCAACTGTGTACTTACATAGACTTAGATGTACAATTTTCTGTAAAAATGAGTCTAAGACACTCATTTCCACCAGACTCAAGATTGAAATAGGTCAATGGAAATTCTGCTTTGGTGATTACCATACACTAAAGGAGATCACACTGCAATATGTGCACCGTAAATGTGAGTTTAGGCAGCTGCCAAATCCCTTAGGAATAATACCTACTTTGTGTATTATGTTAAGGAGATTCCAGTACAGCAGTGGCAACCTTCAGTTATTTGGGCCCTTTCTGTGTCAGGCATCTTCCATCACAGAGGATGTGTTCAGAGGAGAATAGCACCCTAATAAAGGTGCATACACATTAGAGCAAAATAAAGCAAAGGGGACATCAAAAAGCATTTTCTAAAGCAAAGATGTGGTGTATAAAAGCTACAAGTTTAGCACATGCAGATTTACTGTATTTGGGCTTTAGGAAAGGGTTACATGTGAAGTCCAGTACAGCCTCACACAGATGCTTTCTGTCTGAGGTGTAGATCCTAGGCGATCCCAGGGTTGAGCCTTATTGCTTTCCCAATGCAGAATGTTTGGTTTTGAAGCAATATACGCACAAACAGCAAAAAGTAGACTCAGCATGTTCTATTTATATATATATTTGTGCACGCACATATAACAAGTATAATCAAAGAAAAAGGGACTATCAACTTGAGGGGGCACGGAAGGGGTTTGAGGGAAGGTAATTGGGGGAGGTTGGATAGAGGAAAAGGAGGGCAAAAAGATGTAACTCTATTTCAATTATATAGCCTTGTGGCTTAATGCACACACTTGTATATAAACATACGCATATAATAACAGAAATAATCTTTTTTACTACCTTCATTTCACTCCAGATGATAGTGTCTATTCTATGTCTTGTATTTGTAGAAACGCTGAGTAGTCTGCCCAAATGCCTTCCTAACTGTGATGGCACACAAGACGTAGCTGTACAAACACTGTCCACACAGGAGGAACTAACGCACGCAAGGCAATCCAGCTGTCACCTGCTGACCGTGCTTGCACTCAGCTCCACCTTGAACGAACTCTAAGCTTTGTAGCCTTCCGATTTTTCTTTCCCCTGTGACAGCCGCCAATGCCAGCTGCTGCAGGCAAACAGACGCACACAAAGATAAGACAGCGGCGCTGGAGTATGGTGTGGGCTTTTCAAACCAAAACAAAACAAAAGGCATCTTTTTGAACACAGCAATCCTTAAATTGGTGGTGGTAAAATCTGCAATCAAAACAAGGGCAAATATTGGGGAAGCAGTTCTACAAAAATGAAACACATGCCAAGTTACCATTTTGCAGCCCCCCTTTCTCTTGACTTTTTCCCCCGTGTCCTCCCTAATGTCAGATTTTATGCTCAGTGGGTGGAATATGGTTGCCTTCTTTACCCAAATGTCTGCTTTCTTTCCCAGAGAGTGGCTTTTCTTTTAGACTGATGGCAGCCTTCCATGTTGTCTCTCCCATCTTTCTCTAGCTCTCTGAAGAATGGGAGCTCTTTTATTCAACCCTGGGCTCTCTTGACTCCTCACCCACCAATCAATCACCAACTGCCCAAGGATTCCCAGTAAACTCTGGCTCCCCTTCCTTTCCAGCCAGAACATCTTTTCAGCTTTCATCAAACAAGGACCCAGATACCACAGCCAAGCTAGACAACAAGGTTTTTACAAAAAAATGTCGGCTTCATTTCACACGGCATAGGATCTGTCGGGTATTAATGTCATTGTATCTACTTAGCATTAAGATAAAGATTGTATTTAACTGGAGGTTAGGTGGAATTATTTAGCAACAGGAATTCCCTGCCCTTGCTCTAACTGGAGGAAAGGCCCCTTTAGTAGCCGTAGCGCTTTATCTTTCTGGTTAGCTGCATCTATGTAGATTTTACTAGTGAGGCGGTGTCACCTCGAGCCATCAGTCTTAAGGATTATTGTAAACCATCCCTACCTTTCCTGTAATGCATCTTTCTCCATGTTTCTGTTTAGTTCAGACGGCTGAACTAAATATGCATTAAATTTGCAGTACCAGGGAGCAGAATTCCAACACGAGTTTCCAGTCCAGAATGTATTCAGCAACTGCCACGGCCCTTTTGTGAAGCTGCATTTTTTAATTCCATTCCATCTTTTAAAACTGGCAAGATAACGTGTAACAACAGGTAAACAAAGCTACTACAGCAGTGGCTCCCAACCTTCCTAAAGCTGCGACCCTTTAATACAGTTCCTCACGTTGTGGGGACCCCCCCATCATAAAATTATTTTTGTTGCTACGCCATAACTGTCATTTTGCTTCTGTGATGAACCATGATGCAAATATGTGCTTTTCAGAGGATCTTAGGTGACTCCTGTGAAAGGGCCGTTTGACCCCCAAAGGAGTTGTGACCCACAGGTTGAAAACTGCTGAATTAGAATAT
>PVIU01015993.1:0-46389 GCA_004026605.1 Ondatra zibethicus
AGGAAGTGAAAGATCTATTTGACAGGAACTTTAAGACCTTGAAGAAAGACATCGAGGAGGACACCAGAAAATGGAAGGATCTCCCATGCTCCTGGATTGGAAGGATCAATATAGTAAAAATGGCAATTCTACCAAAGGCCATCTATAGATTCAATGCAATCCCCATCAAAATCCCAACAAAATTCTTCATAGACCTTGGATTGGTATATTTTTTAAATAATAAAAAGGCATAAATTTGTGGTGGTTTGAAAGAAAATGGCCACCAAAGGTATCGTCTTGTTAGAGGAGGTCTGGCTTTGTTGGAGGAAGTATGTCACTGTTGGCGTGGGCTTTGATTTCTTCTATATTCAAACCACTCCCAGTGTCACAAACCAATGTTGCCTGCAAGATGTAGGACTCTGAGCTGCTTCTCTAGCACCACGTCTGCCTGCATGTTGCCACATCTCACAATGATGATAATGAGCTGGACTTATGAACTATAATCAAGCTACCCCAATTAAATATTTTCCTTTATAAAAAAATTCCTCTTTGGGTCTATCAGATATTTCTCCATGACTAGACTCTCAGGTAGTTTTTTTTTTATTGATTCTCTTCCATTTTATTTATTTATTTTTTACATTTATTATTTTCTCAATGTGTGGTAGATGGACACATATAGCACCCTGGAGGTGCAGAGGTCAGAGGGAAGCTTGTAGGAGTCAGTTTTCTCTTTCTAACATGAGTCCTGGGGATTGAACTCAGGTTGGCCGGTTCTGTGTGAAGTGACCTGATCCACTGAGTCATCTCTCCAGCCCTTCAAGCAGTATTTCTGATGAGAATGCCACATAGTTGTGGATTCCTTCTTGAGACACCACATTCATGGGAACATGACATCTGCCTCTTCCTTGGTGGCCCCTTTGATTACTTGGTCGAAGCATTATCAATGCCTCTATGATACAACTCCTTCCTATTTAGTAATTTTTAGGAGGATACTTTTTGTTTATAACTTTTTTTATTGTTAGTCGGCATAACTATGTATATTTATGGGATTCAATGTATTTTAGTGCACACATACGTTGTGTTATAATCTTATCAGGATAATTGGCATATCCACCATTTCTCAATCATTTTTTTTGGTGCTAGCGACTGTTAAAAATATTCTCTACCAATTATTTTGGAATATATAGTTAACTATAGTCATCCATAATTATTTCACAGTGTTATAGAACTTTTAGGGCTTATTATCATCCTCTCCAGTTACATTTCAGTAGTGATTAAGCATCTTGAGATTCATTTTAAGATTTATTTTCAATACTTTTATTTATGTGTATGAGTGTGTGTGTGTGTGTGTGTGTGTGTGTGTGTGTGTGTGTGTGTGAATTCTGCATGTATGCGGATGCCAGCCAAGGGCAGGAGAAGGCATTCGGTCTTTTGGAGCTGGAGTTACATACATTTGTGAGCCACTCAACATGGATGCTAGAACTGGACTTGGGTTCTCTGCAGGAACAGCAAGCAGTCTTAGTCACTGAACCACCTTCCCAGTCTCTCTAAATATTTTAAAGACCCTGTAAATATCATGCTTTCTCTAAAATATTTCTCCTATATTTAGCATCTATTGACATGCCTTTTTAAAAAGACATAACCATCACTGTCCCACCTTTGTCCTGCAGGATATGTATTCACCTACTTCTTGTGTTCTAATGACATTCCTTCATCGTGTGTGTGTGTGTGTGTGTTTCTTGGGAGTGAACATAGGGCATTGAGTGTGCTGGATGAATTCTATTATTGAGCTCTCTTTGACTGGCTTCTATTTTTAAAAAGTACTTTTGCTATAACATCTCACAAGATTTAGTTTTGACAACCAGAATCACAAAAATGTTTTATCTTGTCAGGTATGGGGCATAAATTTGATCTCAGCACTCTGGGAGGCAGAGGCAGATGGATCTCTATGAGTCTGAGGCCTGCCTGCTCTATGTAATGAGTTCCAGGCCAGCCAGGACACATAATAAATCCCTGTCTTAAAAAAAAAGTCATGTTAACTTGAATGAATGAATAGGAAATATATGCCCTGGTAATGTTGAAGCATGCATGGGCAGCCTGTATATGGCAGTTCTGTTGAACCTGGATGAGGATGACTGACCAGGTCTTTTTGTCTGGTTTGCTTGACTCCACATGTGTTGTAGAAGGAGCAGGCTGCAACCTGCTGCCCTGCTTGCTTAACCCCCAAAATAATCACACAGAAATTGTATTAATTAAATTACTGCCTGGCTCATTATATCTAGCCTCTTCTTGGCCAACTCTCACATCTTGATCTAACCCATTTCTATTAATCTGTGTTCACCATGAGGTTGTGGCTTACTGGGACAGATTCAGCATGTCTGACCTGGAGGCTCCGTGGCAGCTCTCTCTGCCTGCCTTCTTTCTCCCAGCATTCAGTTCTCCTCCCCCCACCCTGCCTATCTAAGTTCTGCACTATCAAAAGGCCAAGGCAGTTTCTTTATTTAAGCAATGAAAGCAACACAAATGCAGAAGGACCTCCTGTACCACTCATGGTTTGTGAGACTTGCTCACATTGTGACTGTGTAGCCTGCCCTTTTTACCACTGTGGGCAAAACTCTGCAGGAAACAATGCTGCGAGAATATTTATTCTTGCTGTATGTGTGTCCTCTCTTCACAGCACGTTAGGAATTTTTGTTGTGCACGCTGTGGTGAACTGGGAAGTACAAGAGTAGACTGTGGAGGTGTGGGAGTCGATTGGAGTGGCTTAGGTTCCATGGGAGCTGTGGCTTGGGGGGAAGGCTCAGAGTACTCGTCCCAAACCAGAGGGTCCCAGCGCTACTTGGAAGCATTGTCAGACTTTACTGGACCTATGGAATGAGTGAGGGGCAAAGGTCAATAAAACCTTCAAGGTGGCTGATTTGTTCACATGGACATTTGCTTCTCACTTACCATCAATAAGCTACTCTGGTAATGTTGACCTAGACACTGTTTTTGGACATGTCTAATAAGTATTATTGTTTGAGTTCAGAATTTTGACTTCAATGTGTGAGGGCTAAAACAAGATATAGTTATTTACGTAGTATATAGCTTTAAGATTATAATGACTACAATCTTAAGCTTACAGATATGGTCTTTTAAAATGTTATTTTAAAAATTATTTTATTTGAGAATTTTATATATGAAGATATATATGTAAATATATAAACATATATTTATATATTATATGTATGATATCTAAAATATATTATATATTAATTGTATTTATATCATTTATATCCTTCTTATTCTCTCTACAACTCCTCCCATGTGCCCCTACACCTCAAAGTTATGACCTTATTTCAAAAATTGTTGCCAGGTGGTGGAGGTACATGCTTCTAATCCAAGCACGAGGGAGGCAGAGGCAGGTGGACCTCTGAGTTTAGGGCCAGCTTGGTCTACAAAGCAAGTTCCAAGATAGGCTCCAAAGCTATACAGAGAAAGTCTGTCTTGAACCCGTGCCTCTTTAAATTATTATTATGTATGTATACATATAAATTTATAAGTACAACTCCTTGAAGTTATTTAGAGTTTTTCATACATATGTGTGTGTGTTGGGATGATTTCTTGGGAGTATAAAACCTTTTGAGGCTTATACCTAGGGCAGACTGATTCTCCCTTTCTTAAGAAACACTAATAAATTGCCTGTATCTCTTTTATTTTAAATTGATTTTATTGAGCTCTACATTTTTCTCTGCTCCCCTCCCTGCCTCTCCCCTCCCCTTCAACCCTCTCCCATGGTCTCCATGCTCCCAATTTACTCAAGAGATTTTGTCTTTTACTACTTCCCATGTAGATTAGATCCATGTATGTCTCTCTTAGTGTCCTCATTGTTGTCTAGGTTCTCTGGGATTTTGATTTGTAGGCTGGTTTTCTTTGCTTTATGTTTAAAAACCAGTTTTGAGTGAGAGCATATGATAATTGTCTTTCTGGGTCTGGGTTACCTCACTCAAAATGATGTTTTCTAGCTCTATCCATTTGCCTGCAAATTTTAAGGTGTCATTTTTCTCTGCTGCATATAAATTGTACATTGTATGAATGTACCACATTTTCCTTATCCAATCTTTGTTCGGGGGGCATTCCATCTTACACTTGTAAGAATGGCCAAGATCAAAAACACTGGTGATAACTTCTGCTGGAGAGGTTGTGGGGTAAAGAGAACACTCCTGCATTGCTGATGGGAGTGCAAGATGGTACAGACCCTTTGGATATCTGTATGGTGATTTCTCAGAAAATTAGGAAACAATCTTCCTCAAGTCCCAGCAATACAACTTTTGGGAATATATCCAAAGGATGTTCACTTGCCACAAGGACATGTGCTCAACTATGTTTATAGCAGCATTGTTTGTCATAGCCAGAACTTGGAAACAGCCTGTATCTCTTAATGTGAGGGTGAAGCCTTGTAGTGATATTTCATTTGTATTTTAATAAATAAAGCTTGCCTGAAGATCAGAGATTAAAACAGCCTCCCTGGTCAGCATTGCAGACCAGGCAGTGGTGACATACACCTTTAATTCAAGCAACCACACTAGTTTGCTATAGAAACCAGGCGGTAGTGGTGCATGCCTTTAATCCCAGCACTAAAGAAGAATATGAAACAGGAGGAGACAGCTCACAGATGCAATCTCATTCTGAGTATTCTTGGAGGCAGGATTGCCATTTCGGAGTGATACAGTGGCTGGCTGTTTGGCTTTTCTGACCTTCAGGTTGAACCTCAATTTCTGTCTCTGCGTTTTTATTAATTGTGCTACAGAGCCTAGTGAGATTTCCTCCATCCATGTGGACAGGTGAGCTTATCTTGTCATTATTCACATCTTATTTAAGTAACAATGTTGTTGAGATATTGTGAGTTCAGCTTCCTTGTCAAATACAGATGACAGCACCTCAAAGCATGTATCCTGATCTTCTGGCTCTTCTAACCTTTCCGTCCCCTCTTCTGCTATGTGTCCTGAGCTTTTGATGTAGATGTTGCATTTTGTAGATGTATCCATCGCGGTCAGACACCATTTGATTAGTTGATTTCTGTCTTTTGATCAGTTGTGTCTTTCTGTAATGCTTTCTGGCTGCTGCTAAAAGAATCTTTGATGAATGGTGAGAGCTGTGTTTATCTGTAGGTATAATGATAACTACATTAGGAATTATATTGGTTTAGGAAAGTGGCCATAGTAGGTTCTCCTATTGTGTCATTCATATTACTAGCCATAGGTAGTGGCCTTGGTTTACTCTGTCAAGCATATTTTTCTTCCTATTGAGTGGGATTACAGTCCAATTAGATGCCTATTAGTCATGCTCAGTATATAATGTAATTATTGCATCTTTGGGGGATAACTTGCTATTCTGGTCATTGTTGTGGTGTATAGGCTCTGCAGTTAGGTAAGAGTACTAACTGCTTTTCATTTTTGGAAGCTTGCATAGCTCCTTCTGGTGCCGCGAGAACTGAAGAGGATTTGCTCACTTCCAAGTTTTCTGCCCGAAGTATACGATAAACAATAGGATCTTACCTTCAATGTCTGGTAGACAATAAGGGAAATGGCAGTAATATAGATTGTTTTGTACCAACAACTTGAAAGAAGGCTTTCCGTACCTGGCATTGGACTTTTTGTTAGATAGCCGTGGCTTTGGGGATGGTGGAGGGTGTTGTTATCCCAAGTAGCATAACTTCATTTAATAAAGCTGTATATGTGTGTGTACACACGTGATGTGTAACTGTGAGTAAACATAAAACAGCATGTTTCCCTATGGCTTTCCCAAACATCCTTAGGATGATTTATCCCTGCTCTCTTCCTTTCCCCTGGTGTTGCCCTCTCCTCCCGTTTTCCTGTCACAGCTCTAGGGTCCTACTGTTCCCCTCTAGACCCCACTCCCTGCCCATAGTTCCCTTTTCTTTCCTGCTGACTACAGTTACTCCAAGTTATAGTCTCACATTTAAACATTCAGGGCTGGGGCCACAAATAAGAGAGAGAACATGCAGTGTTTGTCACTCTAGGTCTGGGTTGCCTTGCTGAGTATATGTTCTATTTATCGGTTCACCTCCAAATTTTATGATTTCATTTTTCTTTACAGCTGAATAGTATTCATCGTGTATATGCTCTAGATTTTCATCATTCATTCATCAATTGAAAGATATTTAGGTTCTTTCCATTTCCTATCTTTTGTGCATTGAGTGACAATGAGCATGGCTATTCAAGCATCTGTAGAGATAAGTCCTTTGGAGGACATGCCCAGGAGTGCATAGTTGGGTCGTATAGTAGATCTACTTTTAGCTTTTTGAGCAATCTCCATACTGAGTTCTATGATAGCTGCACCAGTTTGCAATCCACCAACAGTGAATGAAGGTTCCCTGTTCCACACATCCTCACCCATGTTTCTTGGTAGTTGTTTTCATGATCTTAGCCATTCTGATTAGCTAAGAACTCTTCAGGTATATTCCAACTATTAAAAAATGATCAAAAACAAAGAAAAACCCAAACCAACATGGGCTCTGGGAATATGGTTCAATGGGCAATGAACTTGCTTTGCAAACATGACAATATGAGTTTGGATCCCTAAACGTCTATAAAAGGACAGATATGGTGGTACATATCTGTAATCCCAGCCTTAGGAGTAAAGGTGGAAACGGGTGGATCTTTGGGCTCAGTGACCAACCACAGAACCTCAAACCATGAGGTTTAGTGAGGGATAGAGGAAGAATCCCAAAGTTAACATCTGACCTTTATACACACATGCACTAGGAACTATCCTGGTGCATACGTGTGTGTGTGTGTGTGACAGAGAGAGAGAGAGAGAGAGAGAGAGAGAGAGAGAGAGAGAGAGAGAGAATAACAAACAAAACAAACATGTAGATGTATAGGGACTGGCTTCTACTCCTAAGGGAAAGCAAGCTCTTTTCACTTTTGTCATGGTTTGATAGAGATTGAATTATAACACTTGATGGCTGGCTATTGTGTAAAATAAATTGTTCTCAATGCAAGTTCTTATAGATCATTGC
This sequence comes from Ondatra zibethicus, assembly GCA_004026605.1. Classification (NCBI taxonomy): domain Eukaryota; kingdom Metazoa; phylum Chordata; class Mammalia; order Rodentia; family Cricetidae; genus Ondatra; species Ondatra zibethicus. The sequence goes on from PVIU01015993.1 coordinate 7,004, forward strand.
TTTTATTGCCCAAATTGTTATTGCGAAAGCTACCTTACTGGCAGTCTTAGCAATAACAGGCTGAGCTGAGTGAGAACCCAACCCCTGATTTTTCCCTGAAGTTGAGATGCATAAGTAGAGAGCAGTGTGGAAAGTCCCAGGGTCTTGACTGTTAAAATACAAGCAATCAAGATGCCGTTGTGGAAGCCAGTCCCAGTGCTTACATCTGCAATGCCGCTCCCATACCTAGAACTCAGTGATTGTTATAGAAGAGGGAGGGGGCAGACAGAGAGTGAGAACCAGAGGGTCAGGAAATTTATTGCGAGACTGTGTCTCCTAGGAATCTTAGAAGCTACACCCATAAAGTCTTCTCAACATGACTACTTAAACAAAAGCCGAACAAGGACGCCAATTATAGACCTGCTAATGTGGGAAACCCAGGAAACCTCAATCCCCACATAAAAACTATAAGTAGTTAAGGAATGCTGAAATGTGGTGGGAGAAATTATCCCTAGGTAAGAGTGGACCAATTGGTTATCTAATACCAAATTATCAGACCTAAAAACGTACATACATACACACATACATACATACATAATACATAATACAACATTATACAGACTGAGCAGGTTGTATATATACAGCAATTAATGAAGAACAGGCCATGAATTTGAAAAAGAGCAAGGAGTGGTATATGGGTGGGTTTGGAGGGAGGAAAGGGAAGGGGAAATGATATAATTACATTATCAGCTCAAAAAGAAATAATTAAAAAGACTTCTTACTGGAAATCAGAATAGTCTCTTGTGGGTATACGTTTTTGTTAAGTACAGTGGCTGCCCCTTAAGCAACAGCTTCAGCCACAAGGGCTGCAGCCTGAAGGGGATTATGTTCCCTCAGGCATGGACTCTTATAGCTACTAAGGGAAACTATCTAAAGCTAAAGAACTCACAGTTCAAGGTTTAAGCTAGAATTCTGCTCGCTGAGAGAGGCTGAACAGTAAGTAGCTAGCCTTCTCCCTTTGCTGGTGTTTTCCAAACAACCCCGTGTGCTTATTTCAGTTCCCACTTTAAAACCCTTGCTATGCACAGGTTCCTCCTTACTATTTCCGGTCAGCTACTTGCTGACTCAGCCTCCTGCTTGCAGGTTAATTTTATTTAATCAAACACATCTTTGAATGTGTTTGTTAACAAAAGCAGTAGGAAAAACTAAAATACACTTAAAAATAGTATTCCCCAATATTCTCCTTTTCTTCTAAACAAAAATGAAAAGTTTTCATTTTAACATAGTAAGACTGTATACAATAAGAACAATTATCAAATAAAGATTACATTCACATTGTAATGAATTTCAATTCATTTGTGTCTGATAAATTTAAAGAAAATACTCCATAATTTACCCTATTTTAGTAAATCCAAAATTTTATACCTAACTTAATTTCTATCATATCTAAGGAAACCTGCAACTGTAACTATCTAGTCTTCAACTCCATGAAAGGTACCAGAAAGATATATTATTTAAGTAAACAAAAATGTATTGCAAATAACTTCCATAAACTCTAGAAATGACAGACACATCTGACTGCCTGGATTGTCACCCAAAATTCTTCTGTAATGTTGGGGCATCCATCTTCAGCCTACAGGCCCATAGTATATGGCAGACTTTTCACTGGAGCAGGAAATTTGAAAAACTGTCACACCTATATTGGCAGTTTGTCAGTCACATCCCTCAATGTCTTGCAGAGTGTCTGGCAGTCTTTTCTGTGAAACAGGAACCTGAGGGACCATCCTTCCTTGTTTTGGCAAAGTTCAACAGTCACTTTCCTGTGGGTACTGCATGTCCAGTTTATAACATACTGTCAAACAGTACAGGCAAGAGCAGCTTCTTGCTCAAACAGCCTTGCCACATTGAAAGCAAACTCCATAAGGAGTTTCTTCAATGCTTATCATCTCTGAAGTAAATTGGTGCTACCAGGAACAGATGTGTCTAATTGTCATGAAAAGGCCTAAGCTAACAAAATATTTTAAATGTCATATTCTGTAGGTCTTTTGAAGATCATTTATCTACCTAAAATATATCTCCACATATATGGAGATATGCCCCAGTAATACAACTGTCACCCACATTCATTTACCTTACATTTTTAAATGACTCACATAGGAACCATACCATAAACAAGAATAAAAACATATATCCAATATGTAGTAACAAAAATAATCTTAAATTGGTATCACTTACAAAAATCCTTTAAACAAGTATAGAAACATATAAATTATGATGTAACAAAAATGACCTTAAATTTGTATCAGTGTACAAAAGTCCATTAAACAAGAGTAGAAATATCTATACAGTGTGTTGTAACAAAAAATACCTTAAATTTGTATCAATATACCAAAATATTTGAGATTAATAGTTGTTTTTTATTTTATAGTAGATTCAATAATCTACCCTATTATTTAAAGTAGATTCAATAATTTACACTTTTATCTTATCATTCCTATATTCCCCTAAATTATATCAAACATCCCATGACCCACCAAATAACCAAAGATCACCCACACCCCTCAACTCTTGGGAATGTGGACATTGTTTTCTCCAAACTGCTTCCTGCTGTCTGTGGGTGAAACATCGTTAGGGGTCCCTGAGAAAATTTGAGATAATGTCCAAATCCTGGGAAGACCAGCTATAACCTTTGTTGATAGATATCACCTGTAAAGATTCAGGCCATCTGCCTTGATCAAATCTGATCCATATTAACCTGGAATGAATCCACAGCCTTTGTTTGCTGTGGAAACAAAAACGAAACGCCTTCTCCAAAGCAATGCATCTTTTAAGTTCCAATTTACAAATACATTTTTAAACTTCCATTTAAAACTGAAGGCATTCTTAAACTATCAAGGCTTGTTTATTTCAACAGTCCTTCTTTCAATTCCAGGTCTCTTAGAGGCTGTCCTTTGCTTTTCAGTAGTCAAAAAATTCAAAACCAACACAATAGCATACAGGATCCACACTCCTCATGTATTTTCCATCTTTACGTGGCTTTTTGCTTTTATATTTCCTTTACTGTCTCTTTAAAGACTTTATTTTTTAAAAAAACTATTTCTTTCTATAACTGCCTATACCCATTTTCTTTCTTTCTTAAGCCCATGTACACTGTAAAACACATTGGAACCTGTTCAGAGTTTTTTTCCATCTGGACCTCTTTTACTGCATATATTTTTATCTTTTTTTGACCAAGCAAGCAAATTTTAAACTGCTAAGCTACAGCTGGGGCCTCCACCTGCAGCTCTATGGGCTGGCTTCACCCACTTCTCCAGTTGTGAAAGCCAAACCTAAAGCTCGTGGCCCGGTTGGAGGTTAATGACCAAGAACTGCCTTCAGTCTTCCTAGAGTTCTAGAATGCCAATGCTTGCACTGTGGCAGACATTTTTTTACTTAATTTCTGTTTCTATTTAGCATGAAAAATGCTTTAAGTGCCCTGCTGTTCAGCAGGGCTTCTTTTTTATTACAACACTGTTTGACCTATTAGCTCAGGCTTCTTATTAACTCTTACATCTTAAATTAACCCATTCCTATTATTTTATATTTTACCATAATGCTCGTGGTTTGTTATCTTTTGCTTCTTGGGCGGCTTCATGGCACCTGTCTAACTCTTCCTTCTTTTCTCCTCTATCTCTGCTTGGATTTCCTGTCTTTCTAGATTGTGCCCTGCCATAGGCCAAGCAGCTTCTTTATTAACCTGGTAATAAAGCATATTCATAGCATACAGAAGGGAATCCCACATCATCTCCCCTTTCTGTCTGAATAAAAAGGAAGGTTTTAACTTTAACACTGTAAAATTACATAGGTTATAAAATAGGTATCTGTAGCGCACCATGCCTGTCTGCGCTCTATGCGTCACCATACAGTTCGTGAACTGGGCAAGGGGCTGGAGACTGAAACACACAAAGACTCACAGACAGAGAAACAGGTTATCCTTGATGCTAAAATCTTTGAAACAGGAAAGGCCCCCCCCCCACCTATTGTGTACCAGAGCCACTTATATAGAGATCCTTAACTGATAGCCATGCCCCAGCCAAACCCACCAGAAACCACTCCCCTGCCATCAGGAACTCCTGAATGTCTTGTGCTCAGAGCAGCTGCAGGCTGTCTCATAGTAGAGGAAAACAAGTTGTTTACCAGAAATTCAGGATCTGGGGGGTTCACAGCTCCTAACAGGTATCAAGCAAGAATTAATGTTACAATATTTCTTTGTGAGTCTAAAGTTTCATATCTAACTTATCCTTTAACATAACTAAGGAAACCTATAACTATAACTATCTGTCTTCTACTCCATCAAAGACCCCAGGTGGATATAATATTACCTAAGTAAAAAGGAAGTGCATTGTAAGCAACTTTCAAAGTTCTAGAAATGACAGAGACATCTCACTGCTTAGACAGTCACCCAAAGTTCTTTTGTACTGTTGGGGTATCCATCTTCAGCCTACAGGCCCATAATATCTGGCAGACTTTTCAGTGAAGCAGGAAATTTGAAGATCTGTTCTGTCTTGCACTGGCAAAATTCATTAATTGCTTTCTTCTGTGTCCACAGCACAGTTTCTTAAAGGAGCCATATTTTCCCCCCAGCTTTCTCAGGCTCTGGATGGATATTTGAGCCTCGCATTTGTATGCCAAACTGTAGTTGGTTGTTTTTGCTTTTTTGGCTTTTTTTGGGGGGCCTGCTACCCAGCTCCCAGATGAATCATTATTCTTACTTTTTAATGCCCGACCTTAGCTTGTCTTTTTTCTAGCCAGATTTCCTTAACTTGATTTATCCTGTCTATGTTTTGCCTTTGGACTTTTCCCATTCTCTTCTGTAAATCTTACTCTTACTCTGTGGCTTGCTGTGTAGCTGGGAGGCTGACCCCTGATGTCCTTTCCCTTCTCTGTCTACTTCTTTCCATCCAGATTTCTCCTTCTACCTATTCTCTCTGCCTGCTAGCCCCGCCTATCCTTTCTCCTGCCTTGCTATTGACCATTCAGCTGTTCTATAGACCATCAGGTGTTCTAGACAGGCAAAGTATCACAGCCTCATAGAATTAAACAAATGCACCATAAACAAAAATAACACACCTTTAAAAGTTCTACAACAGTTTCTCAAGCATAATTTATATTGCATTTGTTATAGTTTGCATCCTAAGATTTTCCCAGAGTTCATATGTTGAAGTCTTGGTTCCCGCTTGTTGTGAAATCTCAAAGAAGTGGGGCCTAACTGGAGAAAGTAGGTGACTGGGGTGCTTTTGAAGGGGATAATGGGGGCAGTTTAATATCTTCCTGGAGAGCAGCTTTATTTTATCCATGAGTGCTTCCTGTTATGATGTTGTACCTAACCGGAGCCCACAAACAACAGAACACTGTGGTAGCCCATGTGTGACTCAGTTTCCATCTGGAGTCAATTCTGACTTAAAAAAAAAGTCATTTGATTTCAAACTTGCCTGCTCTGCTTGTTCCTGTATCCTTAAGGGCTGTGAGGAAGTTCTGATTAAGCCCATGGGAAGGAGGACTTTGCCCACAAGAAAAGAACACACTATCTAGTAGAAAGATTACTGCTGATGCTAAATCTCAGGAACATGAAGATAGGAACTGAAACTGCTTACTCAAGGACAGGAATGGTCTTGTTGTTGGATACTGACTGTGCTGTGCTTTATTCTGTGTTTGTCTATAAGCAGGCTCTGAAACAAACTTGGGGCTGTGCAGAGAAACCTGGCAGCCCCCCACATCTATCCTGTGTTTTCCGTCTCAATTTCTGTCAATTTGTCATTTCCTTAATCCTCATGCCCCTACCCAGATACTCCCGACTGATTTTGTTGGAACAGCCTCTCACAGAACACCACCAATCCAAGGAGCAAATACAAGACAAAGTGGTGCTTGTTTGCATACAGCCAGGGACTGGTGGTTCTAAAGGTCATAAAACCCAGCTGCCAGGAACACCAGCATACTTGTACTCTAAAGTAAGCCAGAAGGACATGAAGCAAAAGCCTAGTTACCAAGTCAGAGAAGTCAGACAAGATTACAAGAGTTCTAAACAAATAAAAATTAAGTAAAAATTTCACATTCAATACATATTAGAAATCAGATATATATTACACTGACGATGAGACCCACCAGTAAGAAATTGTTGATGTTTTCTCAACAGCTGTGGCTGGGACTTGCTCATTGGCTCATTCAGTCACTTAGTTCCTTGACTTCTCTTCCTTTGTGGTTCCAGCCTCTCTTCTCTGTCAACCACCTATTATGTGACTTATCCTAGGGAGAGACAAACACACATCTCTTCATTCCAGATAGGGCACCAAGAATCAAAGGAAACGATTCCACACACGTCTAGTTTGGTGAAGCAGTGCGTTTACTGGGGGTTACTTATAGGAGCATGGGTGACAGGTTATTTCTAGGAGCATGGGTGATTCAAAGGCTGCCATTGAGAGACACAGCTCAAGTAATTTTGGCTTTTGTTTCATACTTTTCTGGATGAGTTTTGAGTACACGTATGTCATTGCTCTTAGTAGCTGGGTCTTGTAACCCTTGGAACCAGCATTCCTTAGTTGTTTGCCACGAAGCAAACATGTGCTGTTCCTTGGATGGATAGTGTTACACTGTTTGTGGGCTGGGGTGAAGCAGAACAATATGGATCAGGGAGGCATGCAGGAGCTCCTACCCTATCATCAGCAACTATTGGCAGTTAATGGTTGCTATGGGAGGGAATGACTTGTTTTTTCAGTGGTGTAGACATTGATGAGTTTTTCTTGCTGTAGTAATAGCTACTACTTATCCATACACAAGTTCAGTGGATTTAAAAAAAGTTTGGAAGAAAAGGGTCCTGAGGGAGAGAGTGGAGATGAGAGGGTAATGTGTGTATAAATGTAATCCTACTGCATTGCATATTTATATAAAATTGTAAAAAAATATAATTAGTCCATGAGGGAATGATTATATTTGATTAAATTATTAAATATATAAATGATTAAAAATAAATATATAAATGATTAAAAAATTATCTTCCCGATGATCTAGATGAAGTCTCTATGATAACAGGAACACAACTTCTTCAAGGTCATGTATGAAGTAGAAAACCCAGCATTTAAACTAAGGCAGAGCTACACTGCTGGTTCTCACTGTCTTTATTAAAGCACCCATAAGGAAGAATAGAACATGATTGTGAAAGTATTAAAACATTGTGTCCTAATCTTCTTCCGTGTGATGATTTTGCCATTCATCTTTTCTGACAGAGATAAAGCTTGATTGGAAAGGAAGTCTTCTGGCAGAAAAAAATGAAAGTGAAATTACATTTGAACTAATTTAAAAGTAGCACTTGAGGGGTGGAAAGGAGAACTGTCTCATAGCACAATGCTTCTTAAACTTCCTGTCATAGGAAACCTTCAGAAGTGACATGAGGAGGATTGAAGAGGGCATATATAAGCCCTTCGGTCACTCTAACTCTTTTGCTCAGTAAGAGATAGATTTCAAGAGGTACAGCATATCAGCTACTTGTCAAAATATCAGCCCAGGAGGGAGAATGCCCCAGAGGAATTTGACAGACTGTACTTGGAGGAGCATAGGAGCTAGAGGTTGTCACGCATGAGCATGCAGACAATTACAGGGGATTTGAAAAAAGCCCACCTGAAAACCAACTAGACAGCGTGCACATCTGTCGACTATACGTTCCCAAAGGAAAGAATTTTTCTAGGCATTAGATCCCAGTCAAGATGAATTTGAAAGAGATGAATAGCTAGTCTTCTTCCAAATTATTAGGGATAACATTCAGTCCCATTCTACAGTCTGCATCAGTTTGACATGGGTTTAGATCCGGGTTGAAAGACCTCAGTTTAGACATGATAAAGGCACAGGGCAGCACAGGCTCCCCATCCCTTATGTGCAGTTCTGAGAACTGCAGGTGAATGTTTATGCAAAACCTAAATTAAACTGATGTGAAGGGGAAATGCATGTGTGTATGCTTTTAATCCATCACAGTCTTCTTTTTCTGTATTTTGTTGTAAAAATGTTAATGTATTTCACATGTGGAGTGATTCCAGAACCCATGGTAGGCATCACATAAAAGTGTACATATCTTGTTATTTCCTATATGTGTGTATGTGTGCAGGTACATGCGTGTGAGTGTGCATGTAGAAGCCAAGGGGTATCCTCAGGTATCATTTTACAGGTGCTACACACCATGATTTTTTTTGAAACAGGGTCTGTAATTGGTCTGAGAGTAGACTCTTCTGGCTGGCCAGCAAGTCTCAGATTTCACCTGCCTCTGCCTCCCCAGCGCAGGAATTCCAAATGTGTTGCTAAGCCTGTCTTTTTTCCTGTGGCTTCTGGAGACTGAACTTGGGTCTTCCTGTTGCAGGCAATTGACCTTCTGACTGACGCATGTGCCAGCCCACATAATTGCTTTCAGGAAGTGTAAGCTTTCTGAATTTCCAAATGATTCTAACCTAAGACTTTCCAGGGAACAATTATGAACCAGTGTCTGCTAAGGAAATGATCAGCAAGTTTCCCGTTTCTAAAGACACTGTTTTTGTGTTATGCGTCTAGGTGCTTTGAAAATGGACATCTTACTAGGAGTTAAGACTTAAGGAGCACACAGTGTGCAAGAATGATATATAGTTCACATTAACAGTGCTGTGCACAAAGCCTGTCTGCGCTCTATGCGCTACCATATAGTCTGCGAGCTTCGGGCAAGGGGCTGGAGGTTGAAACACACAAAGACACACAGACAGACAGACAGACAGACAGACGCACAGACCTCTAGTTACACTGGTAAGAAGCCCTTTATTCAATAGCACCATGGAGGCTTATATAGCCAACAGTCAGGTGGGCCAACAGGTGAAAACCTTATCCTCTGATCCTCAAGGCAACACGTGCTCGTGAAGCAGAGCTGGTAAACAATTATGACACAGCTTTCAGTAACTTAAATCAGAAGGAAAGGAAAGACCTCTAGCAGGGAAGAGCAGCTGGAAGCCAGGACTCCAAATGATCCCAACAAGCAGAGCTAGGAAGGAGCCGAGTGCTTCTGAAATACCTGTTTCAGGACTCTAATTTCTTCTTTCCAGTCTGTGACAGTTTTCTGAAGAAGGGAGTTTAATTGAAGCTGAGATATCCAAATGTTTGGTGGATTGGATGTAAAAAGAAAGAAAACCCTAGATGTCCATGAACATAAATTGCTCAAATACAATTTATTGGTTCTTACATGACAAAGTTTAATTAAATTCTTAAAGAGGGAGCCAACAGAAAGAAAGCAGAACTTTCTTCAGTGGGTGTCTAAAGTGTAGACAAAAGGGAATAGTTTACTTAAAAGTGTTAAATTGTATAGCCTGAGTGGGTTATATTTAGGAATATATATGTCTATATGTATACGAATGTAACAACAATCAATGAACAAAGACCAGGAATTTGAAAGAGAGCAAGGAGGGGTATATGAGGGTTTGTGGGGAGAGAAGGGAAGAGAAAGATAATCTCAAAAGGAAAAGAAAAAGATATTTCAAAAAAGTATTAACTTTGGTGTCAGATACTTATTTAAATGTTCCAATAACATAGGGATATATAATTTTGTTATTCAATTAAACATTTGTGCAGCTTAAGCCCTCATTAACATTAAGGACTTTGCACATCTCCAATCCTGGCACTTGGGAAGCAGAAAAGTTTCTGTCAGTTAAAGGTCATTCTGGTCTACATAGTGTGTTTGAGGCCAACCATTGCTACATAGTGAGAACATTTCTCAAAGAAAAACAAAACAATCAGTAGATATAATGTTGTACTCTTGTCATTTTAGACTATGGACCCAAAGGTGTTATGAAATGCAAACTCCCATATGACATCAAAGCCTTTCCTCAGTATGGGAATCATTCATTTTCATCGAACATTAGCCTGTTCGCTATCTGACACCTGGCCCTAAAAGAGATCTCATGCTAAGTTTGCTCAAGAAAGCAAACAAAGGAAGCTATAAAGTTATTCACTGTCCCATATTATATTGCCAATCATTTTCTGAAACTGTCAACTTACCTGATTCCTGTAATTATTATTTCCTCCTTTCTACTCAGTTCCTGGTCTACTCCCACCCTTTCACTCTCCATGGCTGCCCTTTGCCCGTTTTGGTCTTGTTTTAGAACCTCTAGTCATCTTTGCCTTAGTCGAAATTATGCTCAGTGTAAACTTGGAGTCTCCTCCTCTGTGGCAGCTCTCCACCAAAGTTGGTTTGCTAGTTTTAACTAGTGTCTGGCAATGTTCTTAGCACTGGTTTCTGAGCCAGAATATAAGGTGCTTAGAATTTGGCTCTGTATGTCAACATTAAGCAAAATGTCAACCAAACTGTTAACAATCCTGCTTAGTAGTAAAGGGAATAGGTTGATTTTGGTGTGGACCCCAGACTGGGCACACTGGCACTCAGATCACAGCTTAGTAGCAGCAGAAATCTCTATGTGAACTAGAACCATGGTAGGAAACCACAACTATAATGGAGGACTTGCTAGAGTCCTCAGTGGGCACAAGTCTCAGTTACAGCTCCTGGGGCCCATCATCGGGAGGGTCTCCATTTGTGTGTCTATCTCCTGGGGCCCATCATTGGGAGGGTCTCCATTTGTGTGTCTATCTCCTGGGGCCCATCATCGGGAGGGTCTCCATTGTGTGTCTATCTCCTGGGGCCCATCATCGGGAGGGTCTCCACTTGTGTGTGTCTATCTCCTGGGGCCCATCATCGGGAGGGTCTCCACTTGTGTGTGTCTATCTCCTGGGGCCCATCATCGGGAGGGTCTCCACTTGTGTGTGTCTATCTCCTAGCCTGCAGTTTCTCACCTTGAAAATTATAGGAAAAAAAATCTATGTGCCGTGGGAAAGGAGAAGAAAAGAGTTACCTGGACATACGCCCAGAATATTCTGTCCTTCTTAACTAGGTCTGCTCACAGAAAGAGATTGTTTTGCCAGAGTAAACAGTGGGTTTTCCTAAAAGCGTTTAGGTGGAGCAGGGAAATAAAGCCACCAAGAAGGTAAGACAGTGAAGTTATTTGTCTAGAACAGGCTGTTAGCAGGAATACTCTGGGCCTATTGAACAGGCTAGAATAGTCTGGGCCTATTGAACAGGCTAGAATAGTCTGGGCCTATTGAACAGGCTAGAATAGTCTGGGTCTATTGAACAGGCTAGAATAGTCTGGGTCTATTGAACAGGCTAGAATAGTCTGGGCCTATTGAACAGGCTAGAATAGTCTGGGCCTATGGAACAGGCTAGAATAGTCTGGGTCTATTGAACAGGCTAGAATAGTCTGGGTCTATTGAACAGGCTAGAATAGTCTGGGCCTATGGAACAGGGCGAGTGAAGGCCAAGCTGCAGAAGGCTGGACCCCCGCTGTCTCTTCCTCTTAAAGCTAATCCCTGCTCGGCTTCTAGCTCAGCGGTTCTCAATCTTCCTAATGGTGCCACCCTTTAATACGATTCCTCACATTGTGGTGACCCCAACCATAAAGTTACTTGTTGCTACTTCATAATTATATTTTTGCTGCTGTTATGAGTCTTAATGTGAATATCTGATACACAGGATATCTGATATGTGACCCCCTCAAAGGGGTTGTGACCCATGGTTTGAGAACTGCTGCCTAGCTCTTCTTTGAAACTACCTACCAAGCGTTCCTCTGAGTCTATATCACCAGCAGCGTATGCTTTGTAGGTGAGCTGATGTTGGCTGCTATTTACTGTACTAGATTTCCCTTCAGGTTTCTGGGGTGATGCTTTCCCTATGAACTCATTTCTTTAATTGACCAAAGTGAAAATACTGACTTTTTATTTGTTTAATTCTTTTGTTGTGAGGATGACATAATGACTTTCAGACTTTTCTCATGTTGGAACTGAAGTGGGAAACCTTCTGTTACGTTTTATATTACATGCTAGGCATTATGGGGTGTGCCTGTAGTCTCAGATGTTTGGGAGGCTGAGGCAGGAGAATCAAAGCTCAAGGGTAGTCTGGGTGACTTAGGCTCAATAGTAAAATATCAGAACCCAAAATATGAGCTTCCTTTTCAAAGCTGGGCATTGAAATCATACAAATTATTGTTGGAGGAGTCTGCTAATTAGTTCCTGGCCGCTTAGCCCCAAAATAATTACACGGAAACTGTATTATTTAAATTACTGTTTGACCCATTATCTATAACTTCTTATTGGCTAACTCTTATATCTTTTTTTCTTTTGATTTTTAAAAATTTATGAGTTTTTTTAAAAAGTACCAATCCAAGTTCCAACTCCCTCCCTTCCTCCCATTCCCTCCACATACCCTCCCACCCCACCTCCATCTAATCTTCAGAGAGGGCAAATCACATTGCTTTGTGGAATCTAAGGCCCTCCCTACTATATCTAGGCTGAGCAAGGTATACATACAAAGAGAATAGGATCTCAAAAAGCCAGTACATGCAGTAGGGATAAATCCTGATGCACTGCCAGTGGCCCTTCAGTCTGCCCCTGCCTTGCAGCTGTCAACCACATTCAGAGGGATTAGTTTGGTCCTCTGCTTGTTCCTTCCCAGTCTGGCTGGAGTTGGTGAGCTCCTATTAGCTCAGTAAACTGTTTCAGTGGGTGAGCCCATCATGGTCTTGACCTCTTTGCTCATATTCTCATTCCTTCCACTCTTCAACTGGACTTTGGGAGCTCAGTCCAGTACTCTGATGTGGGTCTCTGCCTCTGTCTCCATCAACTGCTGGATGAAGGTTCTATGGCATTTAAGATAATCATCAGTCTGACTACAGGGCATGTCAAGATTGGGCCCCCTCTCCTCTATTGCTTAGGGTCTTAGGTGAGGTCATCCTTGTGGATTCCTGAGAATTTCTCTAGAGCCAGGTTTCTGCTAACCCTTTAATGGCTCCCTCAATAAAGATAGCTCTTTCCTTGCTCTCATATCTGTCCTTCTTCTGTCTCGACTCTCTCATTCCCTCAAGTTCTCCTTAACCCTCCCCTTCTCCCCTGCTCTTCCCCTTCTACCCTTCCTTCTCCCCCAACCCCCATGCTCCCAATTTTGTTAAGCGATCTTGTCTGTTTCCAATTTCCAGGTGGATTTATATATGTTTTTGGGGTTCACCTTATTACTTAGCTTCTCTAGGATCATGAACTATGGGCTCAATGTCCTTGATTTATGGCTAGTATCCATTTATGAGTGAGTACATAACATATTCATCTTTTTGGGTCTGGGTTACCTCACTCAGGATAGTGTTTTCTAATTCTATCCATTTGCATACAAAATTCAAGATGTCATTGTTTTTTACCGCTGAGTAGTACTCTAATGTGTAAATGTGCTACATTTTCTTTATCCATTCTTTGGTTTAGGGGCATCTAGGTTGTTTCCAGGTTCTGGCTATTACAAATAATGTTGCTATGAACATAGCTGAATAAAGGCTTTGTAGTATGATTGAGCATCTTTTGGGTATATGCCCAAGAGTGGTGTTGCTGGATCCTGAGGTAGGTTGATTCCCAAATTTCTGAGAAACTGCCATAGTGATTTCCAAAGTGGTTGTACAAGTTTGCATTCCCACCAGCAATGGATGAGTGTTCCCCTTACTCCACATCCTCTCCAGCATACGCTATCATTAGTGTTTTTGATCTTAGCCATTCTGACAGGTGTAAGATGGTATCTCAAAGTTGTTTTGATTTGCATTTCCCTGATGGCTAAGGATGGTGAACATTTCCTTAAGTATCTTTTGGCCATTTGAGATTCTTCTGTTGAGAATTCTCTGTTTAGTTCTGTACCCCATTTTTTAATTGGGTTATTTAGAATTCTGATGTCTATTTTCTTGGGTTATTTATATATTTTAGAGATCAGTCTTTTGTCTGATGTGGGGTTGGTGAAGCTATTTTCCCATTCAGTAGGCTGCATTTTTGTCTTATTGACTGTGTCTTTGCTTTACAGAAGCTTCTCACTTTCAGGAAGTCTCATTTATTTATTGTTGCTCTCAATGTCTGTGCTACTGGGGTTCTATTTAGGAAGTGGTCTCCTGTGCTCATGCATTGAAGACTACTTCCCACTTTCTCTTCTATCCGGTTCAGTGTGGTCAGATTTATATTGAGGTCTTTAATTTATGTGGACTTGAGTTTTGTGCATGGTGATAGGTATAGATCTATTTTCATTCTTCTACATGTTGACATCCAGTTATGCCAGCACCATTTGTTGAAGATACTTTTTTCCAATACTTTTTTGCTTCTTTGTCAAAAATCAGGTATTCATAGGTGTGTGGATTAATATTTGGGTCTTCGATTTGATTTCATTGGTCAACCTCTCTGTTTTTATGCCAGTACCAAGCTGTTTTCGTTACTGTAGCTCTGTAATAGAGCTTGATGTCAGGGATGGTGATGCCTCTGGAAGTTCCTTTATTGTACAGGATTGTTTTGGCTATTCTAGGTTCTTTGTTTTTCCATACGAAGTTGATTATTAATCTTTCAAGATCTGAAGAATTGTGGTTGGATTTTGATAGGGATTGCATTGACTCTATGAATTGCTTTTGGTAGGATTGCCATTTTTACTATGTTGATCCTACGTATCCAAGAGCATTGGAGATCCTTTCATTTTCTGGTATCTTCTTCAAAGACTTAAAGTTCTTGTCAAATAGGTCTTTCACTTCTTTGGTTAGTGTTACCCCAAGGTATTTTATGTTATTTGTGGCTATTGTGAAAGGTGATGTTTCTCTGACTTCCCTCTCAAATTTTTATCCTTTGTATTTAGGAAGGCTACTGATTTTTTTTGAGTTTATCTTGTATCCTGCCACATCATTGAAGGTATTTATCAGCTGTAGGAGTTCTCTGGTAGAGTTTCTAGGGTCACTTATATATACTATCATATTATCTGCAAATAATGAAAGTTTGACTTCTTCCTTTCCAATTTGAATCCTCTTGATTGCCTTTTGTTGTCTTGTGGCTATTGCTAAAACTTCAAGAACTATGTTGCAGAAATATGGAGAGAGTGGACAGCCTTCTCTTGTTCCTGATTTTAGTGGAATCGCTTTGCTAACTCTTATATCTTAATTTAACTCATCTCCATTAATCTGTGTGTGACCACAAGGTCGTGGCCTACCAGCAAAATTTCAGCATGTCTGTCTCCAGTGGTGGCTCCATGGCTTTTCCTTGATTCCGCCCCTCTTTCTCCCAGCATTCAGTTTAGTTTTTCCCACCTAACTAAGTTTTGCCCTGCTATAGTTCCAAAGCAGTTTCTTTATTCATTAATGGTAATCACAGCATGCAGAAGGAAATCCCACATCAAATTATTCAATAAACACACAGCTCAGGGAGAAAAAGGAGTGGAGGCATCTGTGAATGTGGTTAAAATGCCTGACTAGCCTGCAGTAGGATCTCTGTCTTTAGTCACACACACACACATACAGGTATGCATGCACATGTATACACATCACATACATACATGCATGTACACATATACACATGTACCCATGCATACCTCTGCTTGCTCACAGACAGACACACACAAAGACACACAGACATACACACATACATACACACACACACACAAACACACACACACACACACACAGAGAGAGAGAGAGAGAGAGAGAGAGAGAGAGAGAGAGAGAGAATGAACTCTTGGGTCATTTATAAAAAACTGCTTCAATAAACAACAACTCAGCATATAGCCCATTCCAAGCAATCTTTCTAAGCTGATCTTTCAATAGTTTAAGATCTGAATTTTGCTGTAATAGTCGAGGATTTAGTTACCTATGATTTGCATTTTTCCTCTTACTAAGACAGCTTGTTTGCTTACAGTTTCTGTTGTTCTCCTTATACATTTCCTACTTGAAAACTCATCTCCTAGACAAGTCAAAGAAAATATTGGAATTCAGGGTCATGACTGTAGATCCTTATAAATTTCCACTGATAATGAAGCATACTTTATGTTTTAACATTTCTCAAAATTGCAAGTGTTGGAAATGGCAGACAGAGTATCAGGAAACATCTAGTAAATAGCTCTGTGTGGCAGCATCCTGCAGCGCTCTCCTGGGCTCCAAGGGTGAAGGGATAGTCTAGATAGCAGGGCGACATTTCAGAAAGCCACCCGGCTTCCTACTAAAGTAAGTTTGAGTTCTGATGATCCTATAAGACTATTATAGAAATATTTTATTTTAAAGGCTAGACCCTTTCCCCAGTTCTACATTAATTTAATGTTTTCACCTGAAACAGTGCCTGGTGATTCAAAAATTAAGGATGTTAATACAATTACATCATAGGAAATAAATGAGTTGTAATACAACAGTCTTTTCAAAAAATTAAATTTTATATCAACTGAGAATCAGTTGGAACAACTCAAATGCTTAAGTACTCTTGATTAATATTTAAGAATCTCTATGACTACATTTGCAAACATGTATATTGTGAAAATGGTATATGAAATCAGCTCTGATTTGAAATAAAGACTTGAGAAATACTGTATTTTTATGCTACAATTTTAGCATTGTATTTTAACAAAAAGTAGTCGTTTTTCAATCAGATGGGAAACTTAGATTATAAAACCATGTAATGAAATTTATATCTCTTACATATTTTGCATATTCTTTAAAATGAATTTGATTTAATTACAATATTTGTGCATCTGTAATAAAGTATTCCTTAGAACACATCAGATTTTTTAGCTATTTTAATGCAGAGAACTCTCTTTTTTGCACAAATTAAATAAACATGATTCTATTATCCAGGAGTTTATAATCTTAGGAAGAGATTAAAAATATATGAAAGTAACAGTTCATCATCTGAAAAGCTCTTTGTACCATAGGATGCTTGGCACTGTGACTGAGGCCTGGGGAACAAAGGAATCACAGTGCACAGTACAAAAACAACTGAGTGAAAAAGGCCCTGGAAGAAATGACAAACACAGAACAAGAAATTATTGGGAAAAAAAACCTTTTGGCTGATGGTGCAGAAGTTAGAGGTAGGACAATTTCACAGAAGATGAGATCAATGAAACTGACCCAAAGGCTTGTGGGATTCAATACATCAGCATTAGAAGTGGATTCTGGGAAGTGAGAGGAGAAGGAACAAGAATGCAAAACTGAGGAAGTTACACATAGAATGTTTCAACATAGAAATTGTAGTCTAATGACCTTGGAAATCTGTTTCCCAGTTTCCAACAAAATGGAACAATTTGCTTCCTCAAAACCCAGTAATTTCAATACTGGCTATGCACTCTCATCCAAAATGAATGCACAATTTCACAAGAAAACCCACAAGAATATTCATAGCAGCCCAAATCTGCTATGACCATAACCTAGACAGTCACCTAGAAGAGAAAGGATAAACAAGTTATGTGTTGTTTATATGATAAAAATAATCTACTTCTGCATGCAGCATAAACATGCAGATGAATCTTAATTTTTTTTTTGCCCACCTCTTAAGGAGCAGATGAATCTTATAAAGAAACAGAAATAACAAGTGAGAAACAAAAGTGCCCTCAGTGGCTTCAGTTATGTGAAGTTTTAGAAGAAAGCAACTGTTTGTCTGTGGCATAGATAGAGATCAGAGCATTTGCGTCAGCGAACAGTGATAAATATCTGCGAATGGAACTTGAGGGAACATAAGCTGATGGATGTGTTCTATATATTGTGCTGGATAATAATTACAAAGGTATACATAGTTGTCAAGGTCATGAAACATATGTGCCTTTTACACTAATTTTATAATGTACTTCTAGGCACTGGAGATAACGGCTTAGTGAGAAGGAGCAGCTAATACACAAGTCTGAGGACCTAAGTTCAAATCCCCAGGACTTCCATAAAATACCCAATGTGATTATATGCCTTTGCAATCCTAGTGTGGTGGGGAGTAGAGATAGGAGGCTGGCTGGGACTTGGTGGTTGCCACATTCAATGAGAGATCTTGATTCAAGAGAATAAGGCTAAATATCCAAGTTCTTCTATGCCTTCTGTGTGCACACATATGTGTGCACATATCACACCCTATATACATACAAGTAACTCAATTAAAAATTTCTAGTGCCAAAGAAGCACCAAATAGTCCTTTTGGCAAATGTTTTGGACATTTGGAAGCGTGGAGACCTTGACTTGAAAGCAATTGTCTATCCATACTAGTTCCTGTTCTTTATAAAGTAAAGTAGGAGACAAGGGAGCAGGGTGTGACTGTAAGGAAAGGAAGGTTAGGAGTCATTGGATATGGGAGGGGGTTAGGACAAGCAAGGTAAAGCCCCTTGTGGTGTTTCAGTGGCATTAATCTCAGTTTAAATAAGCCCAGTGGACTGCTGTGCTCATTTGCTTGGATCATGGGGAAATGAGCCCCTTAGAAGATTCAGCTTGAAGAAAAATAAATTAGCAGATACATAAATCATGGACTACTTGACAACAGTTTTTTTTTCATCTATTCTCAGTGTTCTCCCTCCATATAAATCAAACTTTGTTGCAGGCAATGCCCTTCTTCATTGATCATGGCATGGAACTGAGTCTTCCATTTACTGGATTTCCTCTTGTCTCTTGGTTTTAAGTTGGTGTGAGAGGAGGGTGTGAAACGGGAATGCCTTCACTCCTTTGTTTTCGAGGCCAAGTCTTCAGAAATACTCTTTTATATTAGCATTTTCTTAAGCAGGGTTTCAGAGCACATTGCAGATATTGTGGTCTCGATGACTACTTAGTATTGCTTACCCGAGATGCTGTGATGAGCTTTAAAACACAAGCAGAAGACACCTGGAGTCCAGACTGTGGCTCTGAATAGATCTGGGGTGATTGTGTTGTGTTATGGCTGCCATAAGAAAATATTATAGCTTGATAACTTAAACAGAAAACATGTATTTCTCATAGTTCTGGAGACTAAAGTGTGAGGTTAAGGTGTCAACATTGGAGGAGGCTCTTCCTGATTCACAGACAGCCATGCTCCTGCTGTTTCCCTGCTCAATGAAAAGGGGGGGCAGAGAAGTGAGAGAGAAAAAGTCATCTAATTTCTGCTCACGAGAATGTTAACTCTATTATGAGGTCTCCCCCCGTGACCTCATCCAAATTTAATTACCGCTCAGAGATTTTGTATCCAACCATCAAATTGGGAGTGAGGGCTTCAAGACATGAATGTTAGGACATAAACATCTAGTACATAACAGTCACAATCAATCAAGTTGGTTTCAGCTTTCATACCTGTAAGATAGATGTGTCTCATGAATTAACCAGGAGTTTGTTTTGAAAACTGGAAATAATGTGTGTAAACTAGGTACCAGAATACCTGGGCTATTGACAATGATTACTAATTGTAAATTTGTTGGAATCTTTTTACAATATTCTGGCTGTATTCTACAGCCCTTCAATCCCAGTTGGCTTTGGCAAACACTAAAGAGTATTTTAAGGCCTATGGGAGTACCTTACTAACGTGCTTGTCACACAAACATGAAGATTAGTTGCTACCAAGAAGCCATATGAAAATGCCAGGGGAGTAGGTCTGTTCTTATAATTTCCATGCTTCCCAGCAGAGACAGCTGGAGTTTGGGGCTTGCTGGCCAGCTGGCCTTGCTTCCTTAGTCAGTCCTAGGCTAATTAGCCCATATCAACATAAGGTGGATGCCTCCTGAGGAATGACATCCAAGGTTGAACTCTGGCTTCTACATGTTCATCCACATACATATATGCATACCCGCATGCTTGCATAGACATATGTACACACCAACAATATTTTTATTTTGCCTATTAACGTATTTTCTTTTTGGAAGAGCAGGGTAGGACGCTGTAGATTCTACAGCAGAAGTTAGCAATAATATTCTGTACATTTACAGATAGCTAATTGGTGTAGGAGGTCCTTCTTTCTATGTGTTGCTTATATTGGTTAATGAATAAAGAACTGACTTGGCCTGATAGGCCAGAACTTAGGTAGGTGGAAAAGATAGAACTGAATTCTGGGAGGAAGAAAGCAGAATCAGGGAGAGAAGCCATGGATCCTCTGCCTGAGACAGACGCCGATTAGAATCTTTCCTTGTAAGCCACTGCCACATGGAGATATATAGATTAATAGAAATGGGTTAAATTAAGATGTAAGAATTAGGCTGGGCAGTGGTGGTGCACGCCTTTAGTCCCAGCATTCGGGAGGCGGAGGCAGGTAGATCTCTGGGAATTTGAGGCCAGCATGGTCTACAAGAGCTAGTTCCAGGACAGGCACCAGAGCTACAGAAAAACCTTATCTCAAAAAAAAAAGATGTAAGAATTAGCCAATAAGAAACTAGAGCTAATGGGCCAAGCAGTGTTTTAATGAATACAATTTCTGTGTGGTTATTTTGGGGCTAAGCTAGCTAGGCGGCTGGGACAAACAAGCGGCCCTCTCCCTTCAACAGCTAATATTTAAGTTTTTGAAAATACTCAGTTTTTGTTGCATCTACTTACCTTGTCACTGCAGCAAACATACATGAAAAGGCATAGCTAAATTCTAAGAAAACCTTACTTATAAGAACACACAAACAACCAGATTTGGACAGTGACTTATACATTTAGGCTTCCTATTCAAAGTATTGACAGTTTCAGTATGACATGACACCTGTTAACTTATTTATTTGACTCATAAAGATTGCTTTTAATAGTTTTATTTTATAGATTAATGTGGTTGTAATTTTATTTTAAAATGTTTATCAGCTGCCTTTTATTGATGAGTCACTTAAGTACCTCAAAGAAACAGCATACTGAAAAAAATCCAATCATCACATAATGTAGATCAGCCTCTACTTTTGTGATCTAAGGAATAATGTGTGGTACATTTAAAAATTATGTTAAATGTATATAGGCATTTAGGGTTTTTCTCTCCCTGAGAATCATTTTAAGGGAAATGTTACTTTTTTAGTGGATGGTGAATTTTAACTATCTATATTGGTGTTTGCCCAAGTTCTTAAGTAGAAATAGTAACCCAAGGAGACAATTGGTGGCTGATGAGGTAGAGAGACCATAGTCAAAGCCTGTGGCCCACCCTGTTAGGCATCTTCGTCTTCTTGGATGTGACATAACTTAGCAGACATCAGTAGACTGCACACGTAACATGTCTCATTTTAGGACCCGTGACTTACAATGTGTGTGACGAGGGAAAATGATAGTAGCAATACATACAAACAGCTCTCAGAGGCAGTGATTCCACGGTCAGTCTATTTCTCAGACACTAATCATTAGTATATGGCTTAATAAGAAAAGCCCTTATATGTTTTCCTCTTGTCAAAGAATAATGGAAATAAACAAGGTCTGTGTTTAGAACTAGGCTGTGTAGATCATCCACAGCTTTTTATAATTACATCTATAAAACCAGCCATTTGCTTTTTCCTTCCTTTGTGTAGACTGTCCAAAATGGTGACATCAAATGGCACCAGCAATGGAGAAGCATTGGTTTCTCAAGTATGTCTAGCTAAAGTGTCATTTCTATCTTTTAATATAAAATTTGCTATTCAAATAGGTCTTTGTGTATTGCCAAAGTGACTACTACAGTGAGATGCAGCCGTTTGTCCCCTAGCCTCTGCAGCCACAGACAAAGACTACTAGTGTTTGTGTTAGGGCTCCTGTCAAACAGCAGACACTGAAGATTGTCTCTGCCAGATGTTAACAAATGTCAGCTAGAATTCAAATGTAAAGTCAAGCTTGTAAGATGTTGCTAAACTTTTGTGTCAAAGCATTGATGACAACAACCAAACGAGTCTACCACAAATATTCATATAACAATCAGATAGACATCTTTAAGGCTCCCTGAACTTTCAAGGTGAATGTAATTATTTTTTGTCTAGACCTTGGCTTTCAAGATGAATGTAGCCATAACAGGACATGAAAATGTAGTCAGTGGCTTTTAAGTGATGGGAACTGAGAGAGTGACTTGGTGCTCTTGAGTTAGTGTTAGTAGATTAAGGGACAACAGGCAGGCAGAGGTTCAAATGTACTCAAAGTCAAATCAATTGTTTCAGCGTGCACTTGTGAACCTTTTGTGCACTGGCACTGTATTGGGTGTTAGAGAGCTGACTGGGAGGAAGACAGAAAACCAACTTGTTGGCCCTTAGGGAGCCCAGTGTCTTTCGGGTGAGGCAGTGGGTGCCTGGGAAACAGCAACACTTGGACAACTGATCTCAAGCAAATAGAGAAGAACAAATTGAGAACCATGGAGAAAGTAACACTAAACTACAACATACATCTTCAGTTCTATGAAGAATAAAAAAAGCTGAGGGCATTATTAGCAACCCCGCAAACACAGAAATCTAGAGGATTAGACCTCGTATAAACAGAGGGTGAGGTTTGCCTTTGTACTGGTCACTTTGCAAAGTGTTTTATATCAGCTCCCCATTTATTCTTCACAACAATGCTTTGCAGTATGTCTGCTTATTCATATTTTATAGATGAGGAAATAGGCTGAGAGGCTGAGTAATTTGCTCAAGTAACAGCCAGGACTGTAAGCAAATCTGCCTGTCCCCAGCCATGGTCACGAGTAGTCTGCAGACAGAGGAGGTAGCCAAAGAAATAAATGCCTTTGTGTCTGAAGCAGACGCTTGAGTCCGGAATCTTAAGCAGGGACATGTGTAGCTAAAGGGAGGCAAGGCGTGGAGAACAAATACAAAGAAGCCGTGTGAACTTTTCAGAGTTTCCCGGCTTTCAGGTCCTTAAGAAAGACTAATGAAGAGAATGGACTGCCCCTTGTAGAAAAGGCCTGCTCTTAAGAGTCGTCACAACATCATTCATTCCTCTTGCATGTAGGTCCCTTGAAGGCGGGGGTGGTGGTCACTTTTAACCAGTGCTATATGCAAATAGAATGCCCTCTAGTGTGTAGATAGTGGGCACTCTAAGCCTGTTCCCAATGCTGCTGACTTCAGCAGCATTATTATTATTATCTCTTGATGACCTTGTACCTAAGATAAAGAAATGGGACAGGAGAACTAAGAGCAAAGAATGCTGATTAATGCAACAACGTACAATGAGCAGGGATCCTTACACCTGCTGGCTCACTTTCCTCCCATAAAAAACGGTAAAAACTCAGGCAGCTTCTTTCTTGTATGAGAATTTAGCATGCAGAACACAGCTTCAGTATGGAATGAAGGAGATTTGTAGGCTCTAAAAGTCCCTATACCTTCTAGTTACTTACAAAGAATTATTTGTTGCAATGTTATAAAAACATAGACAGCCTATTTTTTATGATGCGCTACTTATATGATGAATCAAACATTAGATTGTGTGAGGAAGTGTATTAGGCAGTGTTCTTTAAAGGAAAAAAACAAGTAGAATATTTCCATCATAGAAGAAGATTTATTAGATTGGTTTATGAGGTAGGCTCTGGGTCATCCAACAATGGCTTTCTACGTTGTAGATAGGTAGAGAACTAGGCATCTGCTCACTCTGTGAAGCGGGATATCTTAGGAGAACCAATGTGGTGCTGAAGGTCTAAAGCTCCTTGGAGACTCATCAGCACTGTCTTCACAGTGGAAGGCTGAAGGGGATGGAGGCCGATAGCATCCAAAATAGATGAACTCTGAGAAGAAAAAGCAGCAAAGAACACTGCTTTCGCCTGACCGCTTTGTATTGAGCCGCCCATTAGAAGGTGCTGAAACTGAGGGCATGTTTCTCCTCCTCAGTTCATCCACTCTGAAAACACCTTCAAGGATATGTTGGAGCTATGCCTCCTGGGTGATTCTAAATCCAGTCAAGCTGACAGTCAGGATCAGCCATTTCAGAAAGGAATCAAAATGACTGCAGGAGTCCAGGAGGCTAGCCTGAAATGGATTATTAAAAAAAATATGCAGGAGAGGAAATAAGTTTTAGGCATATGTTATATAAAATATCTTGGTGACATAGTCAAATGCAGACTAATTAGGAACCTATTACAGAAGCTAACTCCTTAAAATGATATACTTTTAATCATTAAATAGGAAAGCAAGTAGGTCAACATAGCTAAGAGACTGAATGTATCAATTGCTAGGGTAGCACCCCTTGTTTTGTGTCAGTGTGAAGGTATTTTGTGTTAAGAGGAGCATTTATATGCTGTAGGTGTTACCCCGGCCTTCATAGAGAGTGTGCTCTCACTGGAGTTTATGCTCTTTTGTATCTTGCCTGCTTATGTCTTGTTTCAGTCTCTTTGTTTAGAGCATTGCTTTTACCAACTCATTTTTAAAAACAAAAATTCTCGCATACTCCCTACCTGGAACATGGCCAGCCTCCCCCGTTATTAGGAATGCTGTGTACCTTTGTTATAACTGATGAACCCAAAAGGTACTGCATTATCACTCCAAGGCCATTAGGGTTCACTCTTGGTGTTTTATATTCTAAATGTTTATGATAAATATGTGATGACATGTATCCATGATCATAATATCATATTAAGTTCCTTCGGTGCCCTGAAAACCCCTGTTCTTTGCCTGTTCATCCTTTCTCTCATCAAACCCTAGAAAACACTAATGTTTTTCCTATCTCACTAGCTTTGCCTTTTCCAGACTCTGTCTATTTTTCATGCTGCAGCCAGGTTGCTTTTTACTAGATTATAACCATCTTGTCTACTCCCCTGGTTCTCTGTTGCTTGGAGTCAGGTTTAAATATAGGGCTGGTTTGGCAGTGAATGAGGTGTTCGGGTTCTCTCCTTTTACGGGAGAGAAGTGTGTGAGCAATCTATAAATAATGAAGCTGACAAAGAACAAAATGAGCTCATGTGCAATAAGTACTATAAAGAAGATGCCACAGCAATGAGATAAGGAGTCACCCGGACAAGGTTGGTGTCTCTTCCCAGTGAGAGAAATTGAAGTCTAGAGTTGAGTGATGGAGAGCTAGCCATGAGATTTGTGGGGATGAACCCTCCAACAGGAGGAGCAAGCATCAAGGCCCTGAGGAGGCCCTGAGCTGGGGAGCTTGAGGGTCAGTGGTAGGGTTGAGCGGCAGTAGGATGAACATTTGAGCTAGCATATATGGAGGATACAGAGGAACTTGAATTAATTTTTTTTGTTATTCCTTTTAATTTTGAAGGTATTGAAAATGATCACTTGTACCCAAATGAAAAAAAAAAAATACCAGAAAATCATAGGAGTGAATAACTTGTCTAGTAGTAGTAGAGTTGAGATCTGAACTCAAGTCTCATTTTACATATTTTTCTCACCTTCATGTAATTTCCTTGGCAAAAAAAAAATTGAGGGGCTTATCTTTTTTTAGTAGTTTTTTGTTTTCGCTTTATTTGACACACCGTCTTGATATGTATCCCGGGCTTGTCTATGCATGTTGGGATTACCTGTGTATGCTTAGGCCATAATCATTTTTATTTGCACAGTAGTTACTGCTTTTGATATTTCTAATTTCATATTGCTTCCGAAAGTAAGCTACCGCGTGTCCTGGCTCTTGTTCTTGAGGCATCCTCCCGACTGCGTCAATGTTCAACAATGAACGAGTGTGCCTCTCTGAGACACTCCCTCATGCTGCAGCAACTATGCGCAAGTGGAAGGCTCATTGTATTAATCCCTGAGCTTGTTATCTAGCTTTTGTTGATGATGTCAAAACAGCATAAGAGATTTGAAGAGACTTCTATGTACCTTAGAGACAGTATTCCATTTGCAAATGTAAGTAAAGTAGTGTAGTAAGGTATATTATATGCTGAGGTAGGTTGCTCACCTATAAGGTATATAGACATGCTACTCTGTATGAAAATAAAGGTACAGAATTAATGAAACACACTTCTCTCACAACCTCCTAACCTGCTAAGGCTGCATTGAGTCACAGAGAGTGAGAAAGTAAAAAGCAAGGTTGATCCTTCAGGTTGGAGTCTTACATATTTACCTTCTCTAGAGAAACACCTCTGCTTACAATTTGGATTCGCTAGTGTTCAACAGAGTCCATACATGGGATAATTAATATAGCACTTCAGTATTAGTGACTGGATCATTCAATTTGCTTTTAGTGAAACTGCTTGTTTCTGTTTGTTGTAAAGAATCCAGTGTACCTACGTGATAGACTGGATTAGAGTTGTTCTGTATTGTGTTTAATTATGTCTGGCCAGTTTTTGCCTAAGCAGAGGGAACCTGGCTTTGTGCAGAGATATCTATGTAGATTGGGGAAAGGGAGAATAGAAATTTTGTCTGGGAAAATTATCTGTGAAACAGTAAAATAAAACTGGGCATTGAACATTTAGTGGCCACCTTCAGGATCACATAAGAAAACATAATTAAAGAAAACACAATAAAAGTTCTGTAGAAAAACATAGCAGAAAAGATAAAAAAAAAAGAGTAAAATAGTTGAGGGCTATAATGCTAAAGGGGAAAGTGTACAGCAGCCCAGGCGATGTGGACATATAAATAGGACAGAAAAGAAAAATCATGTAAGCCAAGTGCAAAAGGCCAATCTAGAGGAAGAAATAGTTGTGGAACTACATAGGAAGGCTGAGAACAAAGCAGAGCAGAGAGGGAAAGTGGGAGACATATTAAAGTTATGTCAACTTCTAGGAAGTAATAGCGACATTAGATCAGAGCCGCTTCCATGCCTGAACAGCAGAGCACCACCTGAATAGAAAAAGAGAAACTTGGTGTGTGGCCAATTTCTGCCTTCTAATCTCTGAACTTGTTTTGTTCTTGCTAACGTATCCAGTAATGAAAGCAAAACATGTCAATGCTTCCATTTAAAAATGTGATTCCGAAAGGCCAGCTTCCACTCACAGATGAGAGTATTGCTGCTTCGAAATAGTCACCATGCTGTGGCCACTCAATTTCAGGAATTTTCTCTCTCTCTGTCTCTCTGTCTCTCTCTCTCTCTGTCTCTCTGTCTGTCTGTCTCTGTCTCTGTCTCTCTCTCTCTGTGTGTGTGTGTGGTTTAACTCCCTTACTTTTATCAAGGCCCTTGCGGTTTTATCAGGTGATGTATTGTCAGGTGGCAAAGTGCATCAAAGAATAGACTTGATTTGAGCAGCACAGGCTTTGTTATCTAAACCACCAAAGCATTATTAGTTGGGCTGATGGACTGAAGTTTCTGAAGTCGGGGGAGGGGTGAAGTGAGACTCCATTTGTGCTTTTAAGCTGATTGCTCTCAAAAAGTTATTTCATTTCTCTTCTCAAGGTTTTTTTTTATTGTTGTTGTTATTTTTTCCCTCTGTAGCAATAACCACAAAACAGATTTTAAATGATCCTGTAGTCTTGTATATAAATCACTTATACTTTTGCATGACGTTTACTGTTTTCAAATTCAACATAAGTGGATGCATGACAGGATAATTGACAAGCCTCCATTATGCTGGCAAATGACTGCAATAGATACTAGAACACTCTATTCTGCCCTTCTTATGTCTGCCTACTGTGAATCACTCAGCTGTTTTGACAGGGAAGAGCTACACGCGGTAACAGTAATCACTATTGTTCACTGCCAGGAACCAGTGCAGGGAGATCCTAAAGCCAATGAATGCGCAGAATGCTGATCTGACGGAAGTAGCTTGCCATCTTACTTAATAAGGAAGACATGACTGCGTGGGACAGCTGGGGTTTTATTTCAACCTGAATGAATTTCTTGCTGTTTTGTATAGCTTTGGATTCACACATCTCAAGGTGTCCAGGTGTGCTTTCTCTTTTGTTTTACCACATTTTCTTGCACAGGCCATAGAACACAAGGGAAATGGTTCTTCTTGTTCTCCCTCTTCAGATCTCAATTATCTATTGTCAGGAGTCATGGCTATTGTCAGGCAGGGAGAAGCGGGAGGGTACTAAGATAAGAAGTCCCTGATTAGGGTGGAAGAATGCTACCACTGACATTTGTAGACTTGTCCAATGTTCATTCACAGCTGAAGTGAATAAAATTGTTATTAAGCAGCCCTTGAGTTCCCCTAAGGAGAGACCTATCTTCTCTGGGAGAGAAGAGCAAGTCAGGCTGCTCCCAGTGCAGGAAGTAAAGTCTCCCAGTTATCAGAAAAACAAGCAACAGTGAGCTGGTGAGCTGCTCAGCTTGAAGGGAAGAAGACTTTGATGAAGAGTTAAGAAGATTGGTAACGGGGCTGACATGAGGGAAGGAGATCTGAGGAGAGTGAGGGGAGGTCACAGCTGGTTGGCTAGAGAGGAAGGAGACGAGCGAAAATTAAGTAAAAAGATGGTTAAAATACATCAAGAAAAACCATCATCTTTTGCTATCTTTGGGGTGTTATCCCAGAATATCCTATTTCAAATGCCCCCCAATATAGCATAATATAAGGATGCTCAAGTCCTTTGTTAAATACAGCTTATTTGCAGTGCCTCTGTGGCCATCCTCCAGGATACTGAAACCATCTCTGGATTTCTTTCAGTGTTCACTGCAATGCAAATAAATGCTGGGGAAGTGGCTGTCCTGCTGTATTATTTAGGGAGTAATGACAAGAGCATAACCATTGTCTTCAATAAAGGGCTTTTCCATCTTCAGGATGTTGAATCATTCATTGTGGAATCTGCAGATAAATAGGGTTTACTGTACTTGATACTACATTATTAGCAGTAATGTATATAAACTCTTTCAACCATAAGTCAGAATGTGCTCTGTCTGTAACTTTGTGCTTGTGGTGTTTGGGAGTTGGTGCCCAGCACAGGCAAGGCTCTATACAAAATGAAATACTAAAATAAAATAAAAATAAAGCTATGTGTACTGAATGAATAGAGCAACTACAGAGAGTTGAATTATATGTCATTAGGAGAAAAGAAAGCATTTTTTAAAAAAGACTGCATTTCCACAATTCATACAGCAAGAGACCTGGACATTCTAGATCATTCGTTCGTGCTCAACAGAGGAAGAAGATATAGAGAAGGACAGCTTCCCTCACCTTGTCGTAGCTCAGACTACCCAAGAATCTAAGTGCTATTTTTTATTTCTGGTGTTTCAAAGGTATGTAGACAGATGTTACCATTCATTAAGGATTTCAAATAGAGGGCCCCCATGGATTCTAACATCTAAGTGGGATATGTGTGTCTTGGAATGTGGCTGTTTAATACGGTGGGCACTGTTGGCTCGTATGATGAATCACAGGGCCTCATGAGTGTAATGTCTTTACCAAACAGGATCAGGCAGGCCAGGCTAATCCAGGAGCCAATCCTCAGGGTCAGAGGAGCATTGCACACTGCAGAGATAAAGCATTTTTGCCGTGGTTGCTTCTGAACTTCTTTCAGGGTTTCTGGGAAAGCAGAATCATCTGTGACTCAACACATTATGAGCTTCGTCAGGTACTAGGGAACAATGATACCTTCTGCCTGGTGACTCATGAAACAAACATAGCCTTCAATATCAGAAATAGATAGTCATTGCTTTTAACTAAGAAGCCCACACAGCCTTGGGCCTGTGATGACTTTTGATATCATGACTCAAGACTGGTGGCACTGATGAAGAGAGGAAAGAGCCATTATCACAGCACTCTTGAGAGCTACTCTGGTGTTATTCCTCAGCAGCATTTTCTGTAACATTTAATCTTCATATTACAGCCCTCAATTGTGAATACTTTCAATTCCCGTTTTGCAGTTAAGGAAGAAATCTGTAAGAAAGGTACGGAACATTTCAAATAGCTAGTCAGGTTCATTGTCTGAACTATCAGTCACCATATTAACACTACCTTTTATATGTCATAAAGGTAGGACTATTGTAGGCAGTACTGGAATAATGTATCGTGGTAGAGGGTTGATGGCAGGAAGAGACACTTAAGAAAGCCAGGTGCATTTTATTCATGTTCTATGGCATTGCTTAGACCCCTACAGAGTGGCTACATTGGCTCTGTGCTTCAGTGTGTATGACACAGAGTTTATACTGACTGTCTCTCAATATAATTAAGCATTTTACAGGGCAAAACATTATCAGTTCTTCAGCTATGAGTCATACCAGGACATAACTGCAAAGAAGTTTAGATCAAAGATAAAGAGAGATACAAGAACACAAAAGATTATGGGCAAGCCAAACGAAGAGCTTTTGAACATTTGAAGGTGCCGCATGAGTGGCATGGTTACTCTGGACTGTGGGAAAGTGCGCTTGTGGTCAGAGAGTGAGTGTAAAGGTAGCCGTGGAATGGCTGATAAGGGGCGGGGTTAGAAAGTATATTTTACCAGAGTAAAAAGAAGTCTCTGCTGTTCACTTTTCACACATGAGGCCCTTACACAAGTCACAGACTCATTCCTTTGTAATCCCTGTGCAACAAAGGTTTGCTTTTCTCAAGTTGAAAGTATCAATAATTCTTTATTAAATTTCTCCTTGACTTCAACTTTTTCGAAAATATTTTTCCCTGGAACTTTGGAGTAGATTCAGGACTTTATATATTTTCGGGAAACACTCTACCACTGAGTTTTATCCTTGACACTTTGAGTTTTTAAAAATTTTCATATGTACCTCTCCGAGTTTCACAGGTTAGCTTTGAATTCTACTCACATAGGACTTGCACCTCCTGCCTCTGTCTCCTGGGGTTACAGATGTGAATCAACAAATCTATTGTTGCTGTTTTGTTTTGTTTTGCTATGAAAATGAAACCTACAGAAACCCTACTCTTCGGGTCAGCTAATCTTTCGGCCATTTCCTCCTGAAAAGAGGTAAGGGAGCATTGAACTTTCATAGGCCTCATTCCCTGTCCCGAGAACCAATCTGAGCATCTATGAGAGATGGTTTACAGTACATAAAGACCCTGCTATAGGCCAGGAGGTAAGGCAGCTGATCTTCACTGAAAGCAACCATCCTGTCATCTAGTTTCTGAGTATACTCATTGAGGGAACGTGGCCCACAGAACACAACAGTTTCTTTAAAGCATTTGTCATTCCTGGGCCCTTGAGGTTGGCGTATTTCTCCCTCCAACCTCTAGGCATCATGATGTTTTCTGTCTGCTCATATGCATCACCAAACCCAGAGGAACTTTTCTGACAACTCTGAATCTTGGTAAGAGAAACACTGCTTTTCATTTTTAAGCCTTGTCAATCTTAAGGAGCTCCCTCCCTGTTTTCTTTTTCTGTACAGTCTTTCTAATTTCCCGTTTGCCTGGTTTGAGGCTCTGGACAATTGGTTTCATTTTCCAAGTGGAACATACTTTCTGTGCATCTATTATTCTTCCCCCTGTCAGCACCTCAACAATGTCCCTTTTATCTTGTTCCGATATTACTGTGATTCTAATAGGATGTATTCCATTTCAATCAACAACTCTTTGAAGTTCTAGGCATCTATTCTGGTACGACTCATCTAGTATCCTGTCAAGTCTCATCTTGAAACTTTTTTAAGAAAGAAAAAAAAACATAGAGTA
This sequence comes from Ondatra zibethicus, assembly GCA_004026605.1. NCBI lineage: Eukaryota > Metazoa > Chordata > Mammalia > Rodentia > Cricetidae > Ondatra > Ondatra zibethicus. The sequence goes on from PVIU01015993.1 coordinate 38,150, forward strand.
AAAAGACAACAGTGGACAGTGTAGCAACAGAAGAACCACCTGTTGTGGGAATTTTTAATTAAATAAAATTTTTAGATTTCCAAATTTTGTATTTTCTCATTTCCTCTGGTAACATGTCATTGTAAAACAACTGACATATTTCTCCATGCTTCCTCTTCAACCCACTTTCAACATGTGATTGCTTGTATAGCACATGGCTACTTCTATAAGGTCTTGGTTTTCTTTCCTCTAAGATTTACAGCTTTATTGCCCTGTTGTCTTCTCTTAAACTAGAAAAACCATCCTTGGGCTTTGTGTTGGTTTGAATAAAAATGGCCCCCTTTGGGGGTGGGCTTTGAGGCCTCAACTACTCAAGCCATGCCTGGGGGGTGGCATTCTCTTCCTTCTCTCTGCAGACCTAGATGGAGAACTCTCAACTCCTTCTCTAGTCTTCCTGCATGCCACCATGCTTCCCACCATGATGACAATGGACTAAACTTCTGAAACTGTAAGCCAGCACTAAATAAATGTTTTTCTTTAAAGCAGTTGGTGTCTCTTCCGCAGTAGAAACCCTAATACAAAAGTTGGTATCAAGGGATTGGGGTGTTGCTGAGATAGGCCTGGCTGTGCTTTTGTTTGGAAGAATGTGGACTTTGGGATTTTGGATTAGAAAGGCAATTGAATGCTTTAAAATGGGGATTAATGGGACATTCTAGTAGGAGCATGGAAGACAGTGGTGTTGAGGGTGATTTGAAATGTGGGGGCCTGGTTCAAGAAGTTTCAGAGGAGAAGACTATTAACATGGGGCCTAGAGACTATTCTTGTGATATTTTGATGAAGAATGTGGCTTTTTTCTACCCTTGCCCAAAAATTCTACCTGAGGCTAAATTGATGAGTTTTGGATTGGCAGAGTAAATTTCAAAACGGCCTACTATTGACTCTCTTGTGTGGTTATTAATGTTCACTCTTATGAAGACCTATAATGAAAAGGAGTAAGCTGAGCAAGGCAAAATACAAAATGTACAGATTGAAGAGAAAAGGGGCACCAGAAGGTGATTGGAGCTAAACCCTGTGTTCAAGGAGATAAACAGATTAAAGAAAAGCCTGTCATTCAATGAAATAAACGGAGTGGTGACCTTAGGGCAAGACCCCACTAAGTTCAGTTTCTAACTTGTGCAAAGGAATTAAAGGAAAGTTTAGAGGCAGGTGTGGTGGCACCTGTCTTTAATCTCAGCAGTTAGAGGTCAGAGTCTGGTGAATCTCTGAGTCTGAGGTCAGCCTGGTCTACAGGAGTTTCAGGACAGATACTCATCAGTGAAGGAAACAGTAGAAAACAGAAAGCTAGGAAAGATGTAACTAAACGAGGGGGCCATCTGTGTTCCAGCCCCAGCAGGCAGCAGAACTTGGTGGCTTTGGCCACATGGTTCTGGCTTTAAAGTGAAGGAGAGAAGAAAGGGGATGTGGAATCTCCCTCCATGCCTGAGAAAAGCCAGGCCTATGGAGGGGTGTCCTTGCATAGAGGCTTGGAGAGGCCAATGCATGAAGCTGTAAAAGAGAAGCCTGGATTACCTTGGAGACTCTAAGATATTAGAAATGCCAGAGCCGTGGGATACGTGCTGAGGAGAGGGCAACCAGCCCAAAAGAAAGAAGTAGTTTGCAGTCAATAAAGATGAAACGAGTTGGAAATCTAAAGAGCACTTTGACATCAGACATGAAGATACAGAGTTTGGAGTTTGTCCAGATAGTTTTTGGTCTTGGTTTAGACCAATATTTCCTCATTATGTTCCTTTTCCTCCCATTTGGAATAGTAATTTATATCCTGTGCTATTATATGTTAAGAATATGTGATTTGTCCCAGATTGCGTGAGGAAGCAGGGTGAGCAAGCCATGCAGCAGGTCAGTGAGCAGTGTTCTCCTATGAGCTGTGCTTCAGTTCTTGACTCTCGAGCTTTTAATCACAGTGTTTATCACAATAATAATAACCAAAGTAAAATAAAACCCAACTGACTTTTAACCCATGGAAACTGTGACATTCTGAATCCATGTTGTTTTGAGCCGCTATATTTGTGCTAATGTGTTAGCAAAGCAGTCAAAAGTTAATAGAGCCTGCATTGGAGCCCCCTCACACTAGTTATAAGATTAAGGTGATCTATATTCCACATTAAGAATATCATCCAGAATCAACTGGACTAAAGCACACTACTCTTTCCTATAAAAATCACCTGCCTAATAGAGTGCATCTCTCCTTGACTATTGTGTTAGCACTGTAGGAACGTTACAGAAATCATCAGACATGGGGAGTGGTCAATGTAAGATGGTGAGGGATAATGGAAACAATTGAAGGATGTCATGAGACAGCATCACCTAGACAGCATGAGATGACATGCACAAAATGCTAGATGAAGACGTCCTGAAATCTGTACTTACGCTATGTTCCTGTAGCAACTTCACTGAACTTCTCGGTGGGTAGAGGATAGACTGCCACTGTGCAATTTATCTCTGCCCATTTCCATCTCTGCTACAGCCTCATATAATCCTTGTTAGGACACATGCTTGACTATAAACAGAAATAGTCCTTGACAAAGTTTATATGGAACCTACCTAAGTGATTATTTATTAAAGTTATTGCTATTTTAAATTATAAGAAATACTTGGGTTGTTCAACCCTAGAAGGCCCTTGTTTGCTGAAAAATATGTTAGAATGTATTCAGTTATTATTATGAACAATGTAATCACATACAGGTAAAAAACTCTAAGATGTATGTGTAGGAGCAATAAATTTATTTTAAAGGCAAAAAAAAGAATATGTGATTTGCTTTTTCATTTTTTAAAATTTTTTAACTTGTTTTTATTGAGCTATATATTTTTCTCTCCTCCCCTTCTTTCCTCCCCCTCCCACCTCTACCCTCTCCCATGACCCCCATGCTCCCTATTTACTCAGAAGATCATGCCTTTTCCTATTTCCCATGTAGATGAGTGCCTTTTCATTTTGATTTTTACTTGGGTTACAGTTAAGAGACTGCTATGAATCTCAGAAGAGACTTCGGACTTTTAAACAAATTGAGACTGTTATAGACTATGGGGACTTTTGAAGTTGGACTAAATGCATTTTCATTATGATATGGCTACTAGCCCATAGGTGGCAGGTAGTGGAATGTGGTGGTTTGAATAAAAATAGCCCTCCTAGACCCACAGGAAGTGGCACTATTAGGAGGTATGGCCTCATTGGAGTAGGTAAACTTGTTGGAAGAAGTGTGTCACCAGGGGCAGGCTTTGAAGTCTCAGATGCTCAAGCAATGCCCAATGTGGCGTTCTCTTCCTGATGCCTGTGGATCCGGATATAGAACACTCAGCTCACTCTCTAGTTCTGTGTCTGCCATAACAATAATGGACTAAACCTCTGAAATTGTAAGCCAGCCCCAATAAAATGTTTTTCTTTATATGAGTTGCTGCGGTCATGGTGTCTCTTCAAAGGAATAGAAACCCTAACTAAGACTTCTGAGTCAATTTTAAATTCTTTTGTTAATAAGACTAAGAACCCCAAAAAATGGACCCCAGTTTCCATGATAGCATATGGTGCCCAATGTGGAACTCATTGACTTTTCTGGTAACAGTATAGCCCCTAATTTTAATGGTGGCTCTCAGATTGAGGTATTTATGAGTAATTTTTATTTTCTTTTCTTAGTTAATCAACCAGCTATAGTTTTCATATGGAAGTGTGATGGACTTGTTTAGTTTTTTGTCAGTTTGATGCAGCTAGCATTATCTGGGAAGAAGAACCTCCACTGGAAAAGCGCTCTCATCAGATTGCCTGGAGGCAAGTTTGTAGAGCATTGTCTTGACTGATGATGGATGTAGCAGGGCCTAGCCCACTATGGGTGCTGCCATCCTTGGGCTGAAGGTCCTGGGGTGTATAACAAAATGAACAAGCCAGAAGGAAAAAGACTGTAGAACTTTACATAGTCTCTGTACCATCAGTTCCTGCCTTCAGGTTCCTGCCTTGAGTTCCTGCCCTAACTTCCCTTTATGATGCACTACAACTGTAAGCTGAAATAAACTCTTTTTCCCCCAGGCCGCTTTTTGTCACGGTATTTATCACACAATTAGAAAACAAACTAGAGCAGTGACTTTTTGCAAAAATACCAAAAGACTCTGTAGGCACTGTACTAATTACTTTCGTTTGATGTTGTGCCCAAAGAGCTAGCAAGAAGCAACATAAGGGAAGAAGAGTTCATTTTGGCTCACAATTTGAGGAGATTTAGTTTATCATGGAGGGGACAATGTAGTGGTGACACGATCACTAGGGAGGCAGGAGTATGTACCTGCCACCCCTCACCTTCCATCTCAGTGGAGCAGGAAGCAGAAATGAGGGCTGGTGTTCAACTTCCTTTGCACTCAGTCTTGAACCTCACTTTGTAGATGACAATGCCTACTTTCAGGGTGGATCTGCCCACTTCATTTTTAAATCTTTCTGGAAACACCCTTATACAAACCCACAGAGATGTGTTTCGATGGTGATTATAAATCCTGTCAAACTGACGGTGAAGATTATCCACCACGCATAGGCAGCTACATTCAAACATGCCTAAACTCCCACTTGTATATTTCTTTGTTCTCTTCTTTTGAATTCACAATCATTTTTCAGAGAAGGTTTTATTTATGATGTTAAAACTGAAATATATCACCTTACAGGGATCAGGCCATTTCCCAAATGACTTGTGGGGTCCTTTCAGTAGAGAGAGGAGAGGTCAGTGGTTTCTACAGAAGCATCTACACTATGGGTCATTCCCCTGCTCTGTAGACCTGTTTGTAATACTCTAAAATCAAATCAGCTTCTCCATGACAGTCTCCTTCCCTCTATTGAAATGATATTTATTTCAAGTACTTAGACACTTATTGAACATTTATAAAGCAATTAATACTAGGAACCATTGTGGAATCTCCTTTCTAGCTGCCCTCCTATAACTTACAGCAGGACAGAAGAACGAGCAAGTAGATGGTCATAGGGCTTTGTGAAGAAAGTAGTGGGAAGGGAGCTCCGTTAGCGGCTCCAAGGATAGCTGTTGTTCAGAGAGTGGTGCTGGCAGGATGGAGAGGAGGGAGGGCTGCAGGAAGAAGGAAGGTGGCCTGCAGACTTGAGGCATGAATGAGCACAGCCAACCTACGTGGCAGCAGAGGGCATTGAAGGGAAGAGGATTGGTAAATGGGTTGTTAGTGGCAAGGTTAGAGACAGAAGCAGGAAGGACTCATCTTTCGCATGGCTTTAAGTTGCTCTAAAGAGTTTGACATTTTCCTCGAACTGGTGGGTAGTAGTGATAGATTGGATCTATGCAAAAAAGTGACAAACTGATTCATATCTTAAAGAAAAAATGGACTTCCAGATTGTCATGGTTACAATCTCTCTTTCCTCCAACCTTCAGAATTTCCCAGACTTGTGATGGGAAAGGAAGAAACTATGAGTCTTTTGAAAATCTAGCTAATCCACTCGGCTAAAGAACAGTTTAAATACAGTCAGCCCTACTTAGGGCAGTTCTTAATGGTTGCACCACTATGCCACAATACTCTGGGGTGAAACTAGGCTTTGCCTGGATAATTTCTGAAAAACAATCTTTTTTTCTTTTTTATTCCCTGAGTGGCAAGGAATGTTCAGCATGTATCAAAGTTTCTCCATGGGACTTTGCCCCCTGATGAGAGCAGAGCTAAGACTCAGTAAATAACTGCTGTATTTTAAAGTGGAAAGGCAGCTCTGATCTGGGGCAGTTATTATTGAAAAAAAATGATAGCACAAAGCTAGATAATAGCATAGTTTGTACTTTCATAAGTTCCTGTGTTGAGCCTCAGGGTTTTCAGAAAGCAGGGCTTGTACATAGATTTCAGGAACACTGATTCCAGAACCTGCTTTCTTACTATTTCCATTTGGCAACTCTCAGCTGGTTTAGAAAGCCTTCTAGGATTCAGAAACAAGAAGTATTTAGACTTTTAAAATCAGGTTATGCATTCCTTTCTGAAAGCTCTAATGATTTGCATTTGAACTTTTTAATGTGTTTTCTTAATACCTAGAAACAAGTGTGTGAACTGGTAGCATTTTATACTAGCTGATTAATACACTAGTCCTTTGATACCAGCTCCTGGGTTCCTTAATCCTCAGGCATGAAGAGGAACCGATTTTATATTTAAATTAACATGCTAATTTAGATAGACTGCAGTGCTAATTATGAACTACTCTTTTTGTACCAAGAAGAAATGATTCTAAGGTAAGTTAGTAAGCTGCTTTTTGGAAGTTTAGTAGGTGACCACGTTATCTTCAGGAAATTAAAATCTGTTGGCTGTAAAACTGCATTCTTCCATATTGCTGATGTGTTTATAACAGATGCAGTATTGCTAACTCTTCATATCTCCTTATTAATTGGATTTTAACTGTCAAGACTGAGACTGACCAATAAATCATATTTCATGTGCCAGCCTTCTTCACTAGTTACATTTGAGCAAAGGAGAGATACAGGGAAAATTTTGAGTGTCTGTCACTGACTTGTGGGAGAGAGTATAGTGGTGGAAGGACAGCTTCCACTTCCGTCAGTGTTAGGCTCGAGCAGTGGTTTGCAACCTTCCTAATGCTGAGACCCTTTAATACAGTGCCTCATGTTGTAGTGACCCCCAACCATAAGCTGATTTCATTGCTACTTCATGTATATAATTTTCCTGCTGGTATAAATTGTAATGCAAGTCTCTGATATGCAGGATATCTGATATGTGACCCCTGTGAAAGGCTCACTTGACCCCCAAGGGGTCACAACCCACAGGTTGAGATGCACTGGGTTGAATACACTCATGGGCCCTTATTCAGACCTTACTAAAGACTGACCTGTTGGTAGAACTTTGTAAGCAGATGACCTTTGCTAGCTCCAGTACTTGGGTTTTAGTGCCTAGCAGTGGCAATATGCTAGTTAGTGGCAATGGTGTGGCTCAGATATAATCATGGACAGAAAGCCTTACTTTAGTGAGAGCATCTTGTCTAAGTCCTTAAAGTAAGTCCTTACTTTAACTCGAGCATCTGGCAATTTGCTGTGGCCTCTTGTAGGTATGGTGATAGGCTAAATAATCCCAAGACTCACCAAGGTGTTTATCTCAATTTTTAAAAATATGATAGATTACTTGGTGAAGGAAAATTGCAGTGGCCAAATGGCTTTGAGGTGGGGAGGTTATGCTGGGTTACACAAAAGAACTGTAAGTGTTTCATTTCCAGCAGAAGCATATAGGGGTGTCTGCTTCTCCATATCATTTCCGGCACTTGTTGTCTATCTTTTAATATTTAAATTTTCTTTAACTGGCAGCAATTAAAAAATTTGAAAATCTATTTAGTTAGCTTAAAATATTAATTTTTAAAAATTATGTGTGTGTATGTATCTCTCTCTGTGTGTATCTTTTTGTGGGTATGTACATGTGACTGTGGGTCACCATGGTAGTCAGAAAAGGACACTGTAGTTGCAGTCACAGGTACTTGTGAGCCACTGGACATGGATGTTGGGACCCAAAGTCAGGTTGATTATCTGTAAGAGTAGCTAACTCTCTTGCTGAACCCTCCATCTAGCCCCTTACTTATTTATAGTATGTATTTCATTTTAGTGTGTATATGTGCCACCTATGTGTGCATGTGTGGAGGCCAGAGACCAATCTTGAATGTTGTTACTGAAGAGCCATTCACCTTGTCTTTTGAGACAGAATCTCTCCCTGGAACCCAAGGCTTACTGGATTGGAGTGATGGGCTGGCCTTGGAGCAGCACTCGTCAATTTGTTTGTATCTACTCAAAACTTGGATTACAAGCAAGTTCTTCCATGAACAGCTTTTTAGGTGTTGGGGATCAAACACAGGTCTGCATGCTTGTGGGGCAAGCTCTCTATTGACTAATCCATCTCCTCCATCCCTGGCTTTTAAAATTATACTCATATGACTTGGTCATAAACTGAGACCATCTCATTGTGGTTTTGATTTACATCTCCTTGATAGATAAAATATCAAAAGCTTTGGAAAGAAGTAGAAATCCGAAATTTCTATGGACGTTTTATCGACTTCAAACTAAAATCAATCAGAAGAGACGGAGATGGACACTTCATACTCATAACAGGAAAGATTCATCAAGATGAAGTCTCAATCCTGAATATCTATGCCCCTAATATAAAAGCACCCACATATGTAAAAAAAACATTACTAGAACTCAAAGCTCACATCAAACCCCACACACTAATAGTAGGAGATTTCAACA
>PVIU01015994.1:0-46421 GCA_004026605.1 Ondatra zibethicus
CATGTCCCCAGCTAGGTATTCAGGCAGCAGAGGAGAGGGTGCCAGAACTAGCCTTGTACCATAGTCACATTGATGATTATCTTGATCACCATTATGCAGCTTCTTACTAAGTAAGTTTCAGCCTTCATTTCAGTTTGCGTGGCTCCCTCATCTTTCCAACCCATGTTGTTTGATTATGTCAAACACTCCATCTCTTGTCTATAATGCTCTCCTACAAGTTCTCAGTCGTTTCCTTCTCTGTTACTGTGTTTACTATTGAGTTTGTTGAAATTCACAACGTGAATGTATAACTGTGCAGAATAATTCCTTTCTCTGAGCAGTGCAAAAAAATATACTTTAATTATTTGAACACTAGACCTTCGCACATTTATAATCACAGTTCTCGTTTCAAGTAGCATTAAATACAATTGGAAATTACATAAAAGACCAAGTTCCCTCCAGCCCTTCAAAAACAGAGAGAGTTGAGCTGCTTTCAATACTGTTAATTTCATAACCATGCAAGTACATTTAGTCTCTCAGTTCAATTAAGATCATCTTATTTATTGTAGCAAAATATTTAGCAATTTATACCTACTAACTTTATTTTTCAAACTATAGTTTTCATGGGATATGTTGTTATTCCTTCTAAATCTTCATTAATTCAATGACAAATGTATTAATTAAACTGTCATCAACTAGCTTTTGGAGGTCAATAAAACCATTAGGGACTTGATGGTGAGCACTGTTTTAAAACTCAGATGATTTCTCACACCTGAACACTTAAATATACTGTACAAGATATATTTTTAAAACATTCTGAGTAAAATTTCAGTTCTTTCTTGATTTCACCATTCTTTCTCAATATTTTATAAAATATTTCTATACCAATAAATAATATAAGTAATGAAGAAAGTCCAGTGTTGTCACGAACATCTACAATCTCAGCACTTGGGAGATGGAAGTAAGAGGAGCCAGAGGACAGAGTTAGTCCCAACCATGCAGTGAGTTTGATGTCAATCTGTGCTACATTAGACATTGTTTTCAAATTTGAATTAATAAACGAAGAAATAAATAAACAAAATATAGTGAAGACATAACTTTACAATCGCCCAGTTACAGATTCCATATGAGCATCAAGTCTCTAAATCAAGATTTATTACCATTATATGCAAGTCTACCTATTGGTTTCCAGTCTTTTCTGTCCTATTTCATATTACATGTCTATATCTAAACATTACCTTTTTAGACACTTGTCAAAAAAGTGGATTAATTTGCCATCGAGTACCATTGCATTGGGTTCTCTATATATCCATGCACATTTGTAGGTATTAGCATGAGGTCAAATCATTCTGTTTGCCCCATTATCTTTCTACTCCCATGGAAATAGATTCATATTGCCAATGATGGAAGACAGTGAATTATTTGACTCTGGGTTTGATGTAAAGCCACCAAAGCTACTGGATTCCATCAAGTTGTGAGTCATGCTGTCTAGGTGCATGAGTAGACTATCAGATATGTTGTCGATTACAATGAGCTTACCAGGAAAGGAGGCTGATATTTAGTGAAATATTTCAGGTTTGGAGTTCAAAGGAGATACTGACTTGGCTTGTTCTTGTGTCTTGGTCAGTATTCTATTGCTTTGAAGAGACAGCATGATCATAACAATTCTTATAAAGGAAAGCATTTAATTGGGGCCCTCTTACAGTTTCAGAGGTTTAATCATTGTTATCATGGTGAAGAATAAGGCAGTATATAGGCAGATATGGTTCTGAAGAAGGAATTGAGAGTTCTACATCTGGATACACAAAAAACAGGAAAAGTGAGATACTGGGACTGGCTTAGATTTTGAAACCCAAGCCTCACTCTCAGTGACACACTTCTCCCAACAACACATCTCCCATCACTTCACATCGTCTCTCATGAAGTGCCACTTCCTGATGACCAAGCATTCCAACATATGAGTTTATGGGGGCGGTTCTCATTCAAACCACAACACCTTGTGAATAAGAGATTTGTTAAAACATGTAGGCAGAATAAATCCAGGGGTTCTGATGAGAGTTTAGACTAACATGGCAGAGTTATATGGTTCAGATATATGTACAGTTTCTATTCCATATGATTGATGAGTGGCCCATGGTATATATTTCTTTTTAATTAACTTTTATTGAGATCTACATTTTTCTCTGCTCCCCTCCCTGCCTCTCTCCTCCCCTTCAGCCCTCCCCCAAGGTCCTCATGCTCCTAGTTTACTCAAGAGGTCTTTTTTTTTTTCTACTTCCCATGTAGATGAGATCTATGTAAGTCTCTCTTAAGGTCCTCATTGTTGTCTAAATTCTATGGGATTATGATTTGTTGGCTGGTTTTCTTTATTTTATGTTTAGAAACCACTTATGAGTGAGTACATGTGATAATTATCTTTCTGGGTCTGGGTTACCTCACTCAAAATGATGTTTTATAGCTCCATCCATTTTTCTGCAAAATTCAAAATGTTGTGGTTTTTTTGTGCTGTGTAGTACTCCATTGTGTAAATGTACCATATTTTCCTTATCCATTCTTTGGTCGAGGGGCATTAAGGTTGTTTCCAGGTTCTGGCTATGACAAACAAAGCTGCTATAAACATAGTTGAGCACATGTCCTTGTGACACAATTGAGCATCCTTTGGATATATATCCAAAAGTTGTATTACTGGGTCTTGAGGAAGATTGTTTCCTAATTTTCTGAGAAATCACCATACAGATATCCAAAGGGACTGTACCATCTTGCACTCCCACCAGTAATGCAGTAGATTTTCTTTTACCCTGCAACCTCTCCAGCATAAGTTGTCATCAGTGTTTTAGACCTTGGCCATTCTTACAGGTAGGTGTAAGATGGAATCTCAGAGTTGTTTTGATTTTCATTTCTCTGATGACTAAGGATGTTGAGAATTTCCTTAAGTTCATTTCAGTCACTTTAGATTTCTCTTTTGAGAGTTCTCTGTTTAGGTCTGTACTCCATTTTTTTATTGGACCTCCTGAAACTGAAAAGCTTCTGTAAAGCAAAAGACGCGGTCAACAAGATAAAACGACAGCCTACAGAATGGGAAAATATCTTCACTAACCCCACATCAGACAGAGGTCTGATCTTCAGAATACACAAAGAACTCAAGAAATTGGTCATCCAAAGAATATACATAGCTTTTTACATGGGTGCTACAGGTTTGAATTCTACATGCTTCCCATTAATCACTGTTACCTATTGAGCCACTTATACAGTGTGGATAATAATTTTTAAATTATTGTTAAATAAAGTTTTATGTGAGAATTACAAGGCTCATTTGTCAAAGCACAATTGTTAGTTGTAATATTCAATTACATTTCTGAGTCTTTAGGATAAATACTAATACTTAGGTAAAAGAGGTTTCATTTGTAAAATTGGAATACACATCTATACATATGAATTGTTACCCTCCTTGCTAAGGCTTCTTATGAGTAAATCCCAAAGGATTCTTTCTCTGGAATTCTGGAAAGCAGCTATTGAACTAGATTGCTTGAACATTTTGTCTTTTTAGACAAAAGATAAAATTTAAGTAAAGATGCATCAAGAGGAGATAGCAGCTATTGTCTAAAACTAAATTAAATGCAGAAGAAAATGAAAATCTCATTAAGTTTATACCATTTAAATATTGGCAGTAATATGGGAGAAATAGCTTTTGCGACAGAATTCTAAGAATCCGTAGGGACATCCTTATAAGAGTGGCATGATCCATTTAAACAACAAGCTCTGAAAGACAGTCTGAACCAAAAATAACTTTCAGTGTCCCAGCTGGCAAGGGTTAACAAGAGCTGTAACTCAAATTTTTAAGCAATTCAAAACATCTTTTCAAAGACACTAATTCTTTTCCCATTTTGTTGAATTTCCCTAGGTTAAAAATAAAAAAATAAGAAGTTAAACAGAAACGAAACTACAAAAATACATCTGAATTGTTTTCCACTGTCTCAGTTAGCTTTAATTGTCAATGTGACAAGGTCAGCAGAGTCACAATGGAGAAATTGCTTCAGTCAGATTGGCTTATCAGTGCATCTGTGGGAGATGGTCGTATTAATGGATGTAGCAGGGTCTGGGCATTCTTAGTGGAACCATCCCTAGGCGGGGAGACCTGAGTTGAAACAGAAACTTAGTTAAGCAAAAGAATGTGAATGAGACAGGAAGTGAGCCAGAAAGTCATACTTGTCCATGGTTCTTGAGTCCAGGTTCTTCCCCTGACTTAACTTCAATGATGGCTTGGGATCTGAAAGTCGAAGCCAAATACATCCCTTTCCTCCCGAGTTGGTTTTAGTAGGAGTGTCTTACTACAGCCTCTAAATGAACCTTGAAGGTATATGTTGTGCTTTTATAGAAGCTTGAGGGGATGCAAGAATATGGCTTGTCAAGACCTCTTTATATACTGTGATAAGTAATTTACCCTACAGTACTGTTTCATTCTATCAGAGTTAATTTGTCCTTCAGTCTCTCATGCTTCCTAGAAATCATCTGCTCTTTGGAGTCATTACTATGTAAAGTAAAGGTCACTTTAATATGTACAATGTAAGGTGTAGTACTATCCCAGTCTAGCTCATAACCTAGAGGCTGCGAGTGACTTAAAAGTAAGTAGCACACACGGTATGGATGAGGTGATAAAGCAGTGACTTGTTAAAGGCATGGAGCAGAGCAGAGGAAGCTGGATGCCATCATGCTGCGGAAAAGACAGAGCTTAAAAATGGCATTTCAGAAAAATTGTGTTTACTATTTTCTGCAACACAGTTGACTAAATCCACAGATGTGAACCCGTGGATAAAGAGACACTGCTATTTAATGGGAAAAAAACAATAATTAAGAACATGACGAAGTGAACACAATTGAACCACTAATTGCCTTATTCCTCAAACAGCATGATCCCGGGGCGTGGTGATATTTCATTTGTATTTTAATGAATAAAGCTTGCCTTAAGATCAGAGAGTGAAACAGCCCCACTGATCAGCCATACAGACCAGACAGTTGTGACACACTAATTAGCTATAGAGTCTGGAAAGTAGTGGTACACACCTTTAATCTCAGCACTAGAGAAGAATATAAGACGGGAGGAGACAGCTCTCAGCTCAGTCTCATTTTGAGGATGTCTGGAGAAAGGATTGTTATTTTGATCTGAGGTAGAGATTAGAATCAGTGGCTTGCTGTTTTGCTTTTCTGATCTTTAGGCTAAACCCCCAAATCTGTCTCTGGGCCTTTATCACTCATGCTACTACTGGAATATGCACCACCCACTCCACATACGCATGGGGTTCATGTCCTGCATAGATTTAGTGCTTACAGGCTTTTTTTTTCTCTCTGATGGTAGTAATACATTGAAGTACCAAGAAAGGATTTTACACATGGTTCGTGCAATTCCTTTAATGCTTGCCCATATTCCCACCAATCAAAGCACAATGCTCCTGTACCGCTAAAACATAAGTAAATGTATGTCATGAATGTCATATTGAATCTTTCTTAATCACATGTATTTTTTTAATTAGGTACATTTTAGTAGAGTTTTTAAGAGGACATTGGCTCAACTGTCTTCTAATAATGCTTAATTAGAATAACAATTTACACAGAAGTCTTTTCAAAGGCATTGATTAACTCTATTTCAAGATGAATGCCACATGGATACAATTTCCAACCTAAGCAATTATAATGGAGGGAATGTAAAATGTACCCCATAGGCTCATTTGCTTAAAACCTTAAATTCCACCTGATAATTCTATGTGAGAAGATGATAGAACCTTTAGAAAGCATAACCTTTCCGAAGGAAGGATATCCCTGGGACAGCTTTGAAAGTTTTATAACCTGGTCCCACTCTTAGTACTTTCTCTGTTTCCTGAGTACAGAAACAAGGATACAAAATGACCATCTGACTTACTGTTGTTGCCACCATGTTTTCCTTGCCATGATGGGCTCTATTTCATTGACACTGTTGCTAAATTGTCCTTGTTGTGATATTTTATCAAAGCAACAAAAAGAAACTAATTCAGTAAATACCCCACATAGTAACTTTTGAATCAGTTAACAAATGGGGTATCCTTTAGGTACTTTGCCTTATTGTCTTAATTTAATGTTTAATGTTATGATTGTGATTTTTCATGTTGTATTCTGTGGTTGTTTCTCACATGTGGGTTATGACTGCATGTGTTTTATGTGGATGGTTATTATTGTCCCCATTGGCGAGTCACCTTCTAATATCATAGCAGTTCAGATAAATCAATCCGCAACTGCAGCATATTTTTTCCCATTGAAAGGGAAATAGAGCCCATTTGGCACATGCAGAAACCCTCCTTATAACCATCCTTTCTCAGGCCTTTGAGAACATTTCTAAATTGAGCTTCAGTGGAAGACTATGCTCCCATTTACACACTCACAAAATAAATATTTTTAAGTTGCTTTTGATGGAACAGTTGAGGGAATCCAGTGTCGAAACCACAATGAGGTATTTGGTATAACAAATAAACAGGACACACATGTCCCTTAACCACCAGCATTAGGCGTTGCAAAACTGGCAAAACGCAGTTTCTATCTCACACAGTCACGATTAATTTTATTTGTTAGGTCACGTTAGACACTCTGTCAGGTGAAACATAAACGTGTCTTTGCACTAACATTTAACTTCAGTATACTTCCATAATGTAGGATTTATTTCAAACTCAATTTACCTAAGAAAAGCACATAAAATTAATGCTATACATATATTTTATTAATTATATGTTATTGTCGATATATTTAGTCATTACTAAGTAAATACCTTTGACAAATATTTCTAGCTCTTTAGAAACATCAGCACTGGCAGTTTTGAACTAATGAGAGTAACAAAAGAGTGAAGAACACCTTAGCACTCCTACTAACATCAGTAAAATATAGAGAAAAAAAAAAACATTGTGAGATTTGTATACCAATAAACTAGGCAGGCTTTCCCTAAGTGATAAAAATCTAGCGCTGAAAACAAGGTCCTCCACATTGTTATTTCGCAGCAAATAACAGGGCGTCATACGGAATCAGCCTCACAATAGCAAGGAAAGCTCAGCAGTCTGGTTCCAGGAGGCCACAAAGCTCAGGCCCTACACAAACTCAGAACACAAAGCTTTGCCATTATGATGATTCAACTACTTGTCTGCTGAACTTTGTCAGTTTCCAGTTTGTCAAACTCAGTTTACTCTCCTGCTTTGTTCTCTGTACAGAGGAAATCCGATGAACTCAGCTCACATTTTCACAGACTGCTGGTGGGCATTAACTGCTCCCTCAGCCGTGAAACAAATGGAATCACACAAAGCTGGGAATGTTAGGGAGAAGATAAATGTGGAACCTGGTGGAGAAGAATCTTGTTCTAACATGCCTGACTTCTTGAATCAAATACATTTCTGATTCCCATCACAAAGTCTGCTCCATGATACCGTAAGATTTTGGGTTCTAACTTCATTGAGAAGAAATATGAGCATAGTCCTCTTCTATACTTGTCCTGAGTCCAATCCATCTTATTTAAGTCCTAGACTGGGTCTAGACACTTATACTTCCTGTTACCTTTCTGCACCCACCTAAATGTACTGCTAATTGCATGCAGTGTCATTGTTAGATTCTCCTTTGATTTTCCTTCAGAAGCTTCTGCTTTTGGCCTGGCCTCTTTCACATGGTCACTATGATGATATGTGTGGTTGAAATTCTTTAGCCTAGAGAAGCAGGGGATAGGGAGCGGTGCTGGATCCTAGGAGACTTTTGACTGGATTATGCAAGAAGATAGTTTGAACTGTCATGAAAAGTGAGTGCTGTTGAGTATAGAAGTAGAGACAGAGTTTAAGGAAATTAAAGGAATTGTATTCTGCACAGAACAACTCCCAACAATTGTATCTGCTTAAAATATCCAGTAGTATCAAACTGTAAAGCCACGGTATAGAGGCAATTGTCGCTGTGATCCCAAAAGAACAAATATGTTGGTTAGTGATGAGCTGATTAGTATCTAAATCAGAGAAAATCTTTATAAAAGAAGGACACCCGTACTCTGAATATTCAGGTCCATTTGATGAATCATTCAAGTAACCTGTGTCACCCCATGCTACATTCATTGCTAGTGTATACAGATTCTGTGTCACATAAGTGTGCAGAGAGTCTAGTAGACCACCTGTGAAGTTTCTCTGTAGAAGTCTTTTAATAGTTGCTGTGACATGAGCCACCGTAAATCTCCCCATATACCATCCCTAGCGCACTTGTGGAAGACTCTTAGAAGCTTGGTGTGAATAAAAATTCTCACGCCCAGTTAAGTAAGCACTTGGTCATCAAGCCTGACATAATCATCAACACCTTCAGCAAAACTAGAAATGTCTACTGCTTCATCTTCATAAGTGCATGAAATTCAAATAAATGGGATGATGAGTCAGGGAAGCAACTAACATTATTCCCAGGGTGGTGGTGGGGGGCATTATGCTTCACAGCAGTCTTCGTGTTGGCTTGGGATAAATTGTAAAACTGAAACATATTCTTTCCCTGATTAGATAATTGCAACTCTCAAATGAAATTTGTGTCTCCCTGTGAGTGTAATTTTCCTTTATGCCAATGACAGCACACAATGCCAGGACCACCCTCGGTGCTTACTATTTTCCCAATGTGTGAAGTTTCTTAACTCTTTATTGCTCTCCAAAGCATATGGAGAATGCATTAACACCCCCACATTCCCATCCACAATGACAGAATGGCTATTTTTAAGTAGCTACGTGTTAGGTGAGAGAAGAGATTGAGAGAATTTAACTTTTCCAAGTATGTCTGACTTTTCTGACCCGGGGGAAAAATGAATGCTTTCTTACAAACATTTCATTCATCGAGAGCATTCTTCACAGCCCCAAACATCTTAAAACTACCTCAAAACTTGGTAAATCCTTACTCTTGAATTTTTTCAAAATTACAATAGCAATATTATCTAGCACTATTCACAACTGATTAGGAAGCAAGCATAATTGAAATATCTATACATCCACTTAAATTATATGATGTAGTCACTCTAACATTCCCTAAGAACATAAAAGTACAACCAAGGCACAGAAAGAACCTTCCTGATTGCATCCTGGCCAACTCTTGCCAGAGGCTGGCATTCCAACATTTCTAATAATTAAAAAAAAAAAATTCTGGCTTCCTTTGAGTTGAGCTCCTGGAGTTTAGTTGAAGAGAAGGAATAGGGATCATACAAATAAGGTCAAGATCATGACGGGGAGGGAAAATCATAGAAACATCTGACCTGAGCTAGTGGGAGCTCACGGACTTTGGACTGACAGCTGGAGAGCCTGCATGGGACAGCACTAGGCCCTCTGAATGTGGGAGACAGTTGGATGGCTTGATCTGTTTGTGGGACCACTAAAAGTGGGTCCAGAACTTATCGTGGGTGCCTGAACTAGCTTTCTAGAGATCATTCCCTGTGGTGGGATACCTTCCTCAGCCTCGATGCAGTAGGGGAGAGGCCTGGACTTGTCTCAATTTGGTGTGCAAGACTTCGCTGATGCCCCAAGGGAGGTCTTGCCCTCTCTAAGGGGTGGATGTGTGTGGGATGGGAAAAGAAGAGTGGGACAGGAGAAAGGGAGGGAGGGAGGGTGAACTGGGGTGGGTATACAAAATGAAAAAAAAATAAGTAAAAAAGAAGAAACTCAGCAGGCTCAAGTCTCAGGGATCAGCTCAATTGTTCAAATGATTTCTTTTACTTTACAAAATCTTTATGTTCACTTCCTGATGTCTCTGAACATATTGTAGTACCTCTTTGACTATATAACTTATCAATGAATTCTGCAATCATTGAGTGGAGAACTTTCTATGAAGGGTAATTATATGTCATTCCATCTTATTTGCATTTGTATCTGTCTATCACTGTCGTGATCACAACAAATATTGCAGTCTACTTTCTTCTATGTAGAATTTACAAATAACCAATAGAATGAAAACCTTCAACTCTGTTCTAATCTGGAATTGATAGAACACTCTATGTTCTAATACTTAAGACCTGAACACCATTCAATTTCATCACGCAGGTTCTACCTTCAGGAACAAGGGGCTAGACTCTATAGGGGGTGGGGAAGGGTAAATGAAATCTCCTTGGCCAAGCAAGTACAACACAAGTAGACAAGCTTGCAGGTGTCTCCATTTTGAGCTGTTTGTTCTTTGTTCTTCCTTTCATTACAGTCATACTATTAGTTCATGACTATTTAGTGTTGTTTTCTAGGAAAAAAAATAGCACAGTGAATCTGTCTTTATTGTCTCCATTGCCTCACATGCCTGCTCCAGTAATTACTGGTGGGTTTTTTTGTTTGTTTGCAATTTTGTTCTTCCTGTATGTGCTTTTTTTTTTGTTTGTTTGTTTTGTTTTGTTTGCAAGAACACATTTTGTGATTCCCACTGACTTACTGACATTCCTTCTGGGGTTCTGTTTCAGAGGACAGTTTTGTTAATCTGCCCAGTGTCACTATAGGAAAATACCTGACTCAGGATGCTCATGAAGCTAAAATATTGTATTGAGCTCACATTTTGTGAGAGTTTAAAGCCCAAAGGGCAGAGCATTGGCCCTACTTGAAGGGCTACCCCTTTGTTGCTTCACATTGCTGTGTGAGTGGGAATGACAGGGACATTTTCAAAAGCAAGTGTGTGATTCTATCAGGGACAAGCAGAGGGTGAGTCAGAGGGGCCAAGCCTGGTCCTTTCATAACATAAAAGAGTTTTGAGAAAACTTCTTCGTATCCCCCTTGACCAATGGACCTAAGATTTCCTCAACACATCTTAATAACAGGATGGATTTGAACAAGAGGAGGTATTGATTTAATTTATACAAGACAAAGTCAGTAATAGGCATTGGTTGTGACCTAACCAATATGAAATTTAGTAACAGCAACCAAAAATAAAAAAAAAGAATCAAAATAAGAAAAACGTGGGAAAAAAAAGACCCTTGCAAATACAATAAAAAGGCTAGGAAATGAATGAAGCATTTGTATAATCAAGATTTAAGAAGGCCTAATATGGGTCCCTTAACTCAAGATCCAAATGCTGTGACCATATGCAAATTTTACATTTCACTCTTCCTGAATAAGAAAAGCTGTGTATGACTTAAGTGTCATAAATATTTTACAGGTTTTTTTTTTTCCCCAAGCAGCAGATTTCCTGGACTGGGAGTTGAAGGGCAAGTGTAAACTAGAGAACGCATTTTACATCTGTGTTACAGATATAAAAACACTCGGCACAAGCTTTACAAACAATCAGACCGACTACCTTTATCCTGGAAACAGAAGACAAGACTGGATCTAGTCAACTATTTGACTGGACTGGATCTAGTCAACACTGGGATCAAGTCACTGCTTTTGGATCTCAGGCTCTGCATTTCCTATGGTCTCCTGTGCAGCAACACTGACAAGTTCTTCATGTCCCCTAAGTGACATCAACTAGGCAGCTTTCACCATTTTTATCTTAGCCCTGAAAGGTACCCTGGCAGATACCTTATCCAGAGAGGCCAGATTGCTATTTAATTAGATTCTAATGGACTTCATCCCTGTGGCTAAGTCTACAAGTTTATTATGCTTTTCAAATTGTAATTGTCAAATGCACACAGTTAAGTCCTCTACCCTACAAACATCTATTGGGGGACTTGATCAAGTCCTGTTAGCTAACCACAAGAATAGGAAAGAGGGATAGCATATGTGAGAAAAGATATTTGGAGAATTTGTCCTGAGTAAGAAACAGTGTTTTCTCCTTGTACATTCCAATTTTCTTTTTGCCTTCTGTGTGCCACCCCAAAGAAACTCCTTTGCATGTTTTGTCTACCCACAATGTAAAAGCCTGGTTCTATAAGTCATAAGGAAGACACAAAAGTTTAAGCTAAAGGAACAAATCTTATTTTAAAAGTCAGATTGCAGACTAAATGAATTCAGTGGCCCCATTTACTTTATTCACTCAGAAAAATTAAAATTTGTGGTGAATAGATTTTGATAGCCTGTCATGGCATTTTTTGATGTGCTCTGGTGTGTGTTATTGAAACACTGCTCTCAGGTTGGACTCAGAATGCAACAAAAACTTACATATCATGAAAACATGAAGCATCCACTCACAGAGGGGCTATTTGAAATATCAGGAAATCATTTAATTTGAATAGTTGGTATTTCCAATGATCTTGTTGCCGTACAGTAGTTCCAAAGGGCATGGGCAACATGCTAAAGAAAGCCTTCAAGCTCAGCTCACTGGTTATGCATTCAGAAAACTATACCATACAAGAACGTTTTCTTCTCTGCTTCAGACTGAAAGCCTAAAGAATGTGACTCTTAAGCATGCCGGATCTTGAGAATTAAGTTATTACATATCTGGATACTCAAGCTATTTATTTTTGTAAGAAACACTTTACAAGGCTCCTTTTTAATGTGAGCCAATCGTTCAGCTTTACGTACACTGAGAAGACATGAGCTTAAGAATTGCTCCAGCACACTAAATGAATTAAGATCATCAGACATGCCTTGAGACCACTATGGAATCTAATACATAACATCAGGAGAGTTTATTTTTCCATGTATCTTCCAATTCCTGCCCAAGCTAGCCCTGCCACTTCATGTAACATGTTGTAAAGAATTCCCTTCTGCAGTCATACCAGTAAACTCTAGTGCTTCTGGTCCACTTTGTATGAGATAAACATGCACATGTGTTATTCATTTCCAGTGCATTTCATCTAGGGCTGCTCTCATTCCATCTAGATAACTGACAGAACCACGTAGACACTAATGTGGTACAGAAAATATTATTAGTATTATTACTTTATCTTGGTGTTTAATCCAACTTGCAAGATTGTTTTTCATGTCTGGAAAAAAAGGGTGAGAGGTGCTGTAATCCTACCGTTGGGCAATCTATCAATCATAAACATCAAGGAAATGATGTTTCTTTGATAAGTTTTTGAGGGTGTTTTGAATCAACTCTGAAAATCAACTCTAACTCAAAGGAAAAAAGTATATAAAAAAAGGAATTTTCCACTGGATCGGGATACATTTTTTGAGATTATATATGAGTTTTGAAATTATATTCCTCTAATACTTAGATTAAATGTTAAGTATATGATTGCTTACAATGTACTCAGTACTTTATATTTAGTACTTATTATGTACTAAGTACTTGTACATAAAATCAAGTACTACATACTTTTAAAATCCTGATGCTAATTTTCCTGATTGGAACCAAACATTTTTTTCCATTCAAAAATTTACTCTTCCTCCCCTCCTCCCATTCCCCTCCCACTCCCCCACTCTCTCTCCTCCCTCCCCCTCCATCCTTAAGAGAGGGCAGGGTACCCTGCCCTGTGGGAAGTCCAAGGCCCTCCCTCCTCCATTCTGTCCTAGGAAGGTGTGCATCCAAATAGAATAGGGTCCCAAAAAGCCAATACATGTAGTAGAAACAGGTCCCAGTGCCATTATCGATGGCTCCTCAGTCCGCCCCCATTGGCAGCCACATTCAGAGAGTCTGGTTTGATCACATGCTCGTTCAGTCCCGGTCCAGCTGGATTTGGTGAGCTCCCATTAGATCAAGCACACTGTGGGACCAAATATTTATTTCATAATTTTTATCTAGCCATAATTTTTCTCTGTATTGTTAGTAACATTCATGTTCATTTACTAGCTTTGACTATTTTCTGATTTTAAATGTTTTATGCCGATTTATTCATATATGTTGCGGGTTGGCAGGAGTGTGCTATTGCACACTAGTCAAAGTTAGAAGACAACTAAGCAAGTTGGTTCTATATTTTCACCATGAAGGTCCCAGGGATCAAACTCAGTTTTCTGGTCTGGCAGTAAGCAAACTTACCATCTCTTTGGCCCCTACGCATGTACATTAACACTAGGCTTTGTTTCATTTACTTGATTAGAATATTAAGAAAGAGCTGGTGTCTTAGTATATTTCCCCATTGAATCTAAGATTGTACTGGGTACTGACAATATCTGACAGTACATATACAACCTCCTACTAATTTTCCACATTCGAGCACATACATCTCTTTCCTCCTTGACTGTCAGCATCGATTGATATGTCACTATCCTCTGGGCTTGGTACATAGCACACAGTCAATAAGTGTTCACTGAATTGAATTATTGCTCAGTTTGCACTTACGGAGTAGTACACCCAACAGTATTAGTTGAGAGGAGAGAAATGCACTTTCATTGTTTATCTAGGTGTTAAAATACTGACTTAACCTTCTATCACTGCTCTATGGTGAGTCTCCACAACATTTGTTTCTCCATGTATTTGATAAATCACTATTCAAAGTGGCAGTCTTTACCTATAGTACTTACTTGAAAAGAAAGAACTAAGTAGCACTCATGTTAAATTATTAAAGTTTGTTGTTTTGGTAGTAATCACTTTCAATTTCAAATATAGTTCTTTTTTTTGAAGCAAGGTTAATATGAATTAAATGGTCATAGAGATAACGGAGACATTGTTAGACATTAGATGGACCGTTGCTCACATTGGCATCACTATATTCTCACTTCTTCCTTATGTTTCTAGAAATAGCATGCTGATAGTAAGTAAACAGCAAAACATGAACAATTGAAGTCAATTGCCCAATACGTTCACATTTGTAAAATATATACATACATGTGTAGTGAACTGATAGTGTTAAATCAACTAGATATTTAAATCCTTATTTGATGAGATTTCAGGTTTCTTCATCAGACTTCATCATAAAGAGAAAACCATTTTTCTCTTAGCAAAAGATGGGAAATCACTAATATTCACAATCCTATTTCTAGAATTATTTGTCTAGTCAGAAGGCAAAAATGTGATTTTCAACATATGTCTATAATGTGATTATAGAGTAAATGCCATTGAAATTGTATGCCTTCACCTTCATACTGAATTGTGCTTCACTTAAGTCCTGGTTTCTCCTCACTCCGAATCTGGGAACTGATTTTAAGACTACATCATGAAATGACCCTTTATAAGTTTAACATAATGCATACCGTGAGCCTTAGGTGAACTGGGACTGAGATAAGTTCATTATTTTTTCACTACTGAACTATAAAATGCATTTTAGTTCCTGTCCAGGTTATTTATGCCTCAAAATTGAATGTAATCATGTCAAAAAAAAGTAATGTGAGATATTGAGGAGAAAGAACCAGATGTAACATTTTCAGATTTCCATTTGTGAGTGGTGTTCTCAGAGCCCAGGGAACACAGCAACCCAATTAAGGCAGTATCGATCAGCTCCCATCATTTAACTGCAGACAGAAGGATGGGAGGTTTGTGGTTTACAAGTTTATGTGGTTTATCTTGGTTTGGGGTTGTTTTTAAGTGAATTTCAACTTTCAAAATTCTATAAAATTCACACTCTGAGGTTCTCCGGGTTTTCATGAAATCACAACAAAGACTGTGGATGGCAGGACTTGCACTCCAGATGGACCTCTAAGAATGAAGGCAAGAATTTGGGAAAGCAAAGGAAAAGGCATAGAAGGCAAGTGTGGCTGCAGTCCCCTACCCTGGGACTACAGGCCCCTATCCATCACCTTGCTGATGGAAACATCACCTACTGTTTCTTTATTTCTTATGCTAAAGCCCATATGGCCATTCTTTGTTTGAACCCCACCCCATAAATCCAAAGACTGTGTAATACAATATCATTTTGCAGAGGAGAGATGTAGATGCAGACAAGTTAAATAACATGTTTCCTATCATAAAGCTACCAGGGGACACAGTCAACACTCAAATCCAGCTTTGAGTTTGAAGCTATTGCTTTATCTACTATAGCCTTGTTTCACTGGTCCCCAGAGATAGCTTGCCTGTCTGGGATCTCAAGTTGTTTTATTCCTTTCTTAAGTAAACCATTTTTTCCAGCATAGCATTTTTTTTCTTTCTTTCTGAGTTTGTTTGAGAGAAGCCATACTTTGAATGTGGTTAGACTCATGTGATAGAAGTTTGGTCCCAGGATGACTCTATGAAGACAGGAAAAAATCCTTTAAGAGGCGAGTGACTGGATAGAAGTCATTATATGATGGGTAACATCCCAAGAGAGTATTATTACTCCCCCTGTGGGAAAGTGTTCAGTCTCCTGGGACAAGATTAGTTATTGCAGTGTTAGATTCCTATAAGACCAAGGTCATCCCACATATCTGGTTTCTTCCACACATAGTGTTTAACAAACTTATACACATTTCTCTAGATTAGAATACTGTTCATGAGATATGCTGAAGCCTAAGGCCTTCACTGGGCTTGACCACCAAAACTTTGTCATTTTAGCTTCAAAATTGCAAGTCAAAATAAGCCTATCTTATTTTATCAGTATCCTAATCTCATACATTTTATTATGACAGCCCCAAGTGGACCAAGAAAGAGAATTTCTCCAAAGGCTCAGCTCCTACTTTTCATTAAACTTGAAGTTGTTCCCCGCCCCCCAGCCAATTAAATTAAAGAAGCCAGTCCTTCCTTTAACTGTGGACCATAGAATTTGACTTTTATCCTTTAATGTTGCAAAAAACAAAAAGCCTTAATTTTTTGGTAGTTGAAAATTTTATGAAATGTAAAAGATAGGCTAGGTAAGGTTACTGTAAGACAAATCAGTAGGAAGTCCTTTGCACATATGGAGATATTCATGGGCACCTCATCACATGCGTTTTCTTACCCTTGCTATTTTCTTCCATGTACAGCCCCCTCTCCTTCTTCCTTTGTGCCTAGAAAAGAGGAATTGCAGGGAGTAGGCTAGTAGGCTGCATTACCTGCTTCTGGGTAGATGTCAGCCACAGGTTCAGTCTTGAGTGCACACTCAGATGTTCCTTGTCTTTAAACAATGACTTCATTTCTTTAAGCTTCGGTCCCCTTGTGCCAAACACAAGAATAATACTTAAACAGTTCTGGTCATCTTTGACTCTCAGTCTTTTAATTCGGTACTGTCACCGGAGAAGGATGCTATACTCTTTAAACTCCCGAAGAGAAGTACAAGAGCCAGCTACTTTGCTAATCAATCACTTTTAAATAAGAAAGGGTGAGAGAACCCAGAATGCTCTTAATAGAAAAGTCTTGGATTATTTGAAAATTGGTTGCTAGTCCAGTGTGGTAGAAAAAAAATGGCTGTTAGATTTAGACATAGGTGAGAACATAGAGGTTCCCTAGTGTGTTGATATTGGCTGTGTGAGCCACTTCTACCAGTACTAACACAGACTGAAAATGATTACAGGTTGAATGTTATGGGATATGTGCTAAAACAAGTCAAATAGGAGTCTTCAGACTCCTTCTAAATGTATATTTAGAGGTAAGATTTTCCCTTATAGTGAAAAAAAATCCTAGAGAAAAATGCTTTTGAGATAATATATTCAATTTAGTTGAGCACCTTGGAAACCAGGGTCAGTATGGATTTTAGATAGACTTGGTTGAAGGGTAGAGTCTGCCTGTCACATATTTCCAAACTGTAACTACCTCTCAGACATACCTGTTACTAACTGCATTAAATTTGCTCTTCACATCATTTTTACCATCTGCAACAAATCTTCATCTTTGGGATTTTGTCTGTCTACTTCTTCCCACTTTGGAGTTTTGCCCAACCATGGGCACTGGCCGTATCCCAGCCTCCAGCTCCCAGCTCCTCACAATGAATGCTCCTTTGAAGACAATGCAAACTCAAATCCATATTCTATCATAACTATCAACAAATAACCCAGGGAGCATAAATAGCAGTCCCGATGATAATGCCACCACCCAAAGAATTTTCCGATTCAAAACCAATGATTAAATCAGAAGGTTTTCAAAAGTCTCTTTAATTTGTATGTGGTGTGCCAGAGAATATATGAGAAAACCAATAATTATCCACAGAAGAAAATGTTTCTCAGCTCCTTTTTCTCTACACGCAATTCTTAAAATCTAGTTCTGCTCATGTTTGAACACAGTCGCAATCAATTATTACACATTGGTGGTTTAATACCAAATGGTCAGCAATGAAAATATACATACAAATAACATTATACAGACTAAAAACATTGCATTTACATGCTTAGGAATATATATGCATACATTTACACAAGATGCTGCAACAATTAGTAAAAACATAGGCCTTTAATTTGAATGAGAGAAATGTATACTTTATGGAAGGGTTAGGAGGGGAGAAAGTAAAGGTAGAAGTGAAAAAATTATATTATAATCTCAAAACAGAGGTTATTTTTTAGAAGATAAGAAAATCTAGTCTCCAGATGATGCCAATTTTTTTTATTGCTTCTAAAACCTCAAGTGTCTTTCATTGTCATTTCTAGAGAACACTATGCTAGTATTTTGTGACGGTATGCTAGATTGTTTTACGTTAACTTGACATAAAGTAGAGTTATCTAAAAGGAGTGTTTTCTGGGGTTTCTGTCCTGCCTGGTTCTTACAGTCATTAAGTCCCAAAGAAATCACACAGAGGTCTATATTAGTTACAAACTGATTGGACTAGTATCTCAGGCTTCTTATTAACTCTTACAACTTATATTAGCCCATTATTATTATCTGTGTTAGGCACATGGCTCTGTATCTTATTTGGCGGGACAGTCATATCTTGCTTCTTCTGTGGCTGGGACAGGATTGCAGACCAAGCTTTCCTCTTCCCAGAATTCTCCTGTTCTTGTCACCCTCCTCTACTTCCTCCTTGGTTGTCCCACCTATACTTACTTCCTGCCTGGCTACTGGCCAATCAGCATTTATTTAAAATATAACTGACAGGGTACAAACCATTGTCCAACACCAAAGGAGGAAACCTCAACTGAGATACTGTCTCCATAATATCTAGCTTTAAGACGTTTTTGTTGATTAGTGATTGGTAGGGGAGGGGTCCCTGTTCTCACCCACTGTGGGTGAAGCCATCCCTAGGCAGATGGTGCTAGGTTCTATAAGAAAACGGACCAAACAAGTCATGTGAGTGAGCCAGTAAGCAATACCACTCCATGGCCTCCACATCAGTTCTTGCCTCCGGGTTTCTGCTTGGTTTAAGTTCCTGTCCTGACTTCCTTTGATGATGACAATGCTGTAGAAGTGTAAGCCAAATAAATTCCTTCCTCTTCAATTTGCTTTTGGTCAGGGTGTTTTGTTAAATCATAAATAGCCAGAAGAAGATGCAAGTACACAAACATTTTCAAGATAATCAGTTATAAGGAGAGGTGATGATTATTTTGGCTTACTGGTTCAGAGGCTTTGCTTTATGTTCCTTTGACTGCATTGGTGTTAGGCTCGTAGTGAGGTAGAACATTATGGTGGAAGGCATGTGTATAAGAGATCTGTTTACATCATGTTGACCACTAAACTACAGAAATGGAGAGAGAGAGAAGGGGTTCATGCTTCTAATATTACCTCCAAGGATATATCACCAATGACTCAGTTCCTTGCAGAGTTCCCACTCATGGTTGTTCCATCATATATCCCAAAAGCACCATTTCCTGGAAGACAGGTCTTTGGTAATAGAGTCTTTATGAAACATTGAGAAGACAAATGACAGTTGTTTGTATTGCTTCATTTGTTTCATTGTTGGTATGGTTTTCATCTCCAAAACTCCTCCTCAAATTAGTGCTGTGTCATCACATTTTTCTATCTGACATCATGCTCTGCTCTTTTGAGAGTTCATGGGATTGCATTAGTCCATTTGCTAATTAAATCCCATCTCAAGGTCATTTACCTATTTATATTTATAGTTAATTCACAGTTTTTAAGAGCTGGTATCAGCCTCAAAATCAATGGATATATAATTATTTACCAGTGTCTTAACCAATACTTACTGAGATTTGATATTTGTTAGAGGTTCTGGCTATCTATTTGTCTCTTCATTAGACTTAGAATAATCCTGTGAAATAGTCTCTGTCTCTCTTATTGTATTGCATAAATGAGGATTCAGAGCCACTGAGAAATTAAGGATTTTTTTAACAGTAGGAGATATAATCAGGATCTGAAAAAGTCACATATCCTAGAAACTGTCACCTAATCTTTGTATTGGAAACCCCCTTTGCAATTCAGTATCTACTTCTTATGTGACTAAATCATTCAGACTTCAGCGAGCTTTCGGCACGGTTTCTGGCATGAGGTATGTAATGTATATATCCTAATAATGACAGTATTTTGGTAACAAAAGTTGCAGTAATGAAAATTTTCAAAGCAAATATCTTTATTAGGGGAGTATGGAATGGTTGAAGTCTAAATTTTCTCATGCTGCTGAAGTATTGCATTAAGATACAGAGTGACTGACTAAAGGAGTATTTGAGAAGTCTGACTCCAATACACAAGGGCAATGATCCTCTCCTTGACTTCCATTTTTATCTTGTCTTTGCTGTCTGCTCTCAGAATGTGACAATGTATTTATTTTGTGACTCTCTAATTATCAACTAATTAAGAAAATGATGGATAACACTGTCTTTTCGCAGTAATATAACAAGATAGGTGGAACAGTGCCCTAAGCAAATGGGTGTGACAAATATACAAGTCCAACATCTGTGGTTAGTAATAGCATCTCAGTTCCCAGCACAGTAAACCAGACAGTCTTTGTAACTATCCTGTGATTAGATTTTCTCTAAATTAGGTCTCTTCTCAGATTTCCAAATCCAGGAAAGCCTACATCATCTCACACTTGAGTGAAATAGATGGAAAGTACACAAATTAACATCTGATTTTATTAGCAGCCTTAAAAGGAAATGTCTACCGATTCAAACTCAATCATGATAATTGAATTTCTATTAGCTATCCTGGGGAGTATAGGTTTTGCTCACAGGGACGGAAAGTCATTTTAGCTGCTGCTTTGATAAAGGGACTCTCACAGAGGCTAATCTCAACAGTTTGCAGACCTCAGTCATCTAGTTTAGTTTTCTCACTTGCACCACTGTCCCTCCATTGTTCAGGATTTGAATTGTTTTATTTAAGCATCTATAAACAAACATGCTTTTCTCTCTCTACTGTATTCTTTGTCCTTACGTGTGAATCAATTGTAATTCATAATGTTTAAACCCTCCCATAAAGAAGTTAAAGAAAGATACAAACTATTAAGATTTATAGGCTGGACGAAGCTGAAATATCAGCGTTATTAATTTGGATCCCGCATGACTTTTAAAGGCTCCTATGTTGAAACTTGAGCACTAGCTAGTGATGCTATTGGGCAGTAGTAGAAAGTGAAGAAGATGATGGGGGTTGATTGGAGGAAGCAAGCCTTTGTGTATGTCACTCCCCTTTTTCCTCCATTTTCTTTGGTCCCTGACCATCCCTCTCCATCCTCCTCCCTCTTACTCCCGCCACTCCTCTCTCTATTCACTTTCTCTTCTGGAGGCTATGAAGTGCTACAGTGCATGCTACATGCAATGATGTTCTGTCTACTACTGCCCAGAAATAGTGGAACCCAATAGATCTAATGGAAAACCGAAAATCTAAAATAGGATTTTCCTATTTTCATGATATTACAGGTATTTTGTCACAATGACAGAAAGCCAATTAATATAATCATCTTATCTTATTAGGCTTCTAGATTAATACAGACTAGAGATATTCATGTGTTACCATCATGATAGGGAACACCAGGACCCATGAAACTGACACCAAATGGATCTGTAAACCTTTCAAACAAATTTCACAGATATTTATTGAACACTTCATAGGTGATTATTTTGGTAATGCCTTCCCTGC
Organism: Ondatra zibethicus; assembly: GCA_004026605.1. Taxonomy (NCBI): domain Eukaryota; kingdom Metazoa; phylum Chordata; class Mammalia; order Rodentia; family Cricetidae; genus Ondatra; species Ondatra zibethicus. The sequence continues at coordinate 21,622 of PVIU01015994.1, forward strand.
AAACTAAAGTCATGTGACTATAGGGCTCTCTTCCTTCTTTGAGGCTTTCAGGCAGAAGTCTTTCATGTGCTTTCTAAAACTTCTACTGCATTCATCTTTTTCCTTGATTGGAGGCCCAATTCCTTTGCCTTCAAAGATATCATGTCTAACTGAGGATTTCTCACTCTGATATCTATCAGGTTCTCCTTTATTGTCATATCCTTCTGCTTGTATTTCTCTGCTTGGTTGCAATGAATCTATCCAGATGATATAAAATAAATTCAATTTTAAAAAACATGCTGAAAACATGGGACTTTTAGCTAACTCATCAATGTCAAAGGAACCAAAAGCTAGTAGGCATTGAGCTGGGAGTTACTGTGGTTACATTCTGCCAGTATGCCCTCAGTGTGCTTCCAATATTCAGGTAATTTATTTTTCATAAACTTTCAGATTGAAAACCCATGAGGTATGGGACCTGGAGTGAAAGTTCAATGGTGAAGAGAATTTGTTGCTCTTGTAACAGTCCCAGTTTAAATTCTCAGTGCACACATGAGCTCACAACTGTCTGTGACCCCAGTTTTTCAGGCACTCTGATGTCTCATCCTAACTCTGGGAACTCTAGATACACATTCTGCACATACGCTAAGCCTGCCCCCCACATACACATAAAATATAAGTAAACATTAAATAAAAAAATTCATGAGACTGATACTGTCATAGAGATAATAAGACTGGTAAGTTAAGCTAATGTCAGTCAGAAAGAGACTGAAGTAAAAAGCTGTTTTGATTTTTGGAAATTGGGGAAGTCAGAATTCCCACTAAGATGAACTTGAGAAGATCACAATGGATGTAATTTTTAATGTAAATATGTTTCTATAAAATGTGCACTTAACAAATATGACACAAATAAATATGCCAAAGTGGACAGAAAAAGTCTCAACACTGAATAAAGAACACTAGGCTTACTGAAGAAAATTGGAAGCAAAATAGAGTGGTCTTTCACAGTCAATAGCATATCAGTTGATTGTACAGCACCAAACCTTCAGCCTCGAAAACATACATACAAGTGACATTACATAGAGTGACCTTATATGGTTATGATTAGAAATATATTTGTATATGCACATATAGATATGCATATAATAAAATTGGTGAAGAAAAAGATCATGAATTTGAAGGAGATAGAGGAGGCATATTTAAGAGGCTTAGAGGGAGGAAAGGAAGGGAGTAATTTTGTAATTCAATTATAATCTCAACAACACAAATTAAAAAGCTACCAAACCACTTTTGATATGTTAAGTGGATTGTCAACTTGATAGGGTCCAGAATCATCTGGAGACAAATTTGCTTCCTATCATGACTGTGAGGAATTAGCTAAAATAGATCCCCTAGGGGCATGTCCAATATGGATTACTTGAATTAGATAGATTGACATGGACAGAACTCCATTAATGGTGGGTAGCACCTTCTCATTGTCTGGGGACCTGAAATAAATAATAAACTGACTCTGAGCTGAGCAGCAGAATTCATTGAATTTTGCTTCCTTCTTGTGGACACAGAGATTCAATCTCCTGTCAGCATGTCTCCCCGACTTTGAAGGGCTATACCCTGGAATAGTGAACCAAAACAAGTCTTTTATGCCTTAAGTTTACTTCTTGTCTGGTATTTTATCATAGTTATAAGATAAGTAAAGTATTTTACACATGACTTTCAGGAATATTAAAATGAATTCATGTTTATTGAGGTATTTCTGCTCTGAAGCCATGGGCCATGTGGCAAGGACTGTTCTTTGTACTATACTGAACATTTTCCCCATTTCGTGGAGAATAAATTAATGGCTACACCTATCTGCCTTACATGTTGGTGCCACATTTCTTATTACAATGGAGATGGACCTCTCACGGACCTGGTCTTTCATGTGTGACTTCCACTCTCTATGTAACTACAAACTCGAGAAAATTGATATAGCTGTGTTTTTTTTTTTGCCAGAAAAGCAGCAGTATTAATTTTTCCCTCTTAATTCACTAGAATATTCTGATCAGTAATATTATGCGATGCATGTTCTCCCTAACAAACATTGGCTCCTTTGAGTCCATTATTATTCTGCTATTATTCTCCTCACTGAAAGCATCCCAGAACCCCAGTTAAACTTTGGCCTCTACTACACCACCCAATTGTTCTTTTGAGGTTCGCTCATAAGTGGGGTGTCCATGTAGTTTGTAGTTCAAGCAGAGAAATACATGGGAGTTGATAGGTTCCCATTTTATCAGGACAACAATAGAAGAATCATGGCCAGCAATTTGCCTTAAAAAAAAAAAAAACAGCTATTCAGACAAAGAATTCCATGCAGATTGATACACTTGGGGCAATTCCAGGAACTATACCGGTCAGACAGCATGGGAAGAGTGACTGGGTAGCAGGGAAGCTAATCTACCATGTGGGTACTAGTGAGATTCAACCCCTCTTGTGGGAAATCTCTGAGGTTGATTTGCATTTTCTTCATATTTCTGATTCTGTCAAGAGGGCTAATCGTCACATTCTCATGGCAGCCATACTCCCCGTTGGAAGGCGGCATCTTAAATTGGGTTGACATGTACCATGTTGTAAGCATTTTCCTCACAGGGAAGCAGGCAGAAGCAGGTAACATTTGCGCTAGCTGATGAGAGTTGATGTCCTTTCTGAAGAGAGGATCTATGTAGAATATGGCCCTGCCACTTCTCAGATGACATCAACCTTTATTGTTGAAATAGTTCTTCTCATTGGCTTGGGACTTGCTTATAGGCCAGGCTAGTTTGTCAGGGATCCACAGAGATGTACATGTCTCTATCTCTCCAGTATGGGGTGACACCTGTGTGCTGAAATTTTTCAGTTTTTTGCTTGGATTTTGGGGCTCAAATTTGGGTCCTCGTGGTGGCAATACGAACATATTGTCACATCCAATGTTTCTCCTGCTCTTACTTAATCTTTTTAATTTTTAAAAAACAATTATTTTTATTTTACAAACCAATTCCAGTTCACTCTCCCTAGACAAGATCTCCTGAGTATGTCAGGAGGATGGAAGAGGAAGGGGGAGGAAAGAGTTGGGGAGAATATAAGGGACCAGGATGACTGGGTTGGGGAAAGGACAGAGAAGGAGAGCAAAAGAAGAGATATCCTACTTGATCTCTATTCAACACTAGCACCTTTCTTTTTTGTTATTCATTATATTGCCCATAATTCCTTCATGGGGTAAGCCTTATTATTCAGCCACCAATTCTCTTGTTAGTGGCATTTTGTCTTTTGAATTACTCTGTGTCCTACTTATTCCCTTCGTAAGCCAGGGACTGTCAGTTACAATGGTTTGAAAATTCCTAATCTAAGAATTCAAAAATCAAAATGCAGCCAAGCGGTGGTGGCACATGCCTTTAATCCCAGCACTCGGGAGGCAGAGACAGGCAGATCTCTGTGAGTTTGAGCCCAGACTCTTACAGAGCAAGTTCTTGGATAGGTTCCAAAGCTACACAAAGAGACCTTGTCTTGAAAAACCAAAAAAAAAAAGAAGAAGAAGAAGAAGAAGAAGAAGAAGAAGAAGAAGAAGAAGAAGAAGAAGAAGAGAAAAAGAAGGCATGAAGCCCTGAAATCTAAACTATTTATCATTAATATAATACTACAAATGAAAATTTTATACCTTCCCTCACGTGATAGACATAAGTAAAAGTACAGGCACACCAAAAATACCATGAGGGGGTATGTACAAAGTACACACCAAAAATGAATGATTTAAGACCTGAAAGCTAGTCAGCTTTGCTTTATATCCATCCACTAACCAATATATTAATATCTTCTGATATCAGTCTTAGAACTTTGAAAATTATGATTGATGGAATATCTTGACATAGTATCTCAGGTAAGCCAACATAAAAGTAAGTACTACTCAGTCTCTTGTCTGAATATATTATTGTCTTCTTCCAGTTGTAATTTAAGATAGAGTTGCATGGGACAGGGATTCCTGCATGTTTGGGTCACTGCCATACATCTGAAGTGCCTGGAATATTTGTCAAATATAGATCTGCTGTTCAAGGAATACATACAGAACGAACGACTTTTGGCACAATGAATGTGACCCTCAAATTCATATGTTTTTTTAAGGGCTTTCCTTTTACTCCAAATAAGTTTAGAGAGAGCTACATCACACATATCTACATGCTCATTTGGATTTGTAGAACATCTTAATGTGTGTTTATTGGCAGCTCCTTGATGTCACCCCACTTTAGAACTCTATCTCCTTCCCTAAGTTCTTATGTTGTTGGTAAGAAATATCCTGCACCAGCTTATGTCTCTAATGGTTGTTCTCCAGATTGCGACTCTACTTTTAGAGTTACAGAGAAATTTAGAAGTTGGGACGGAGCTGTAGGAAATTGGCCACTAGATTAAGACCCTTGTATTTTTTGCCCTGGACATTTTTCCTCTTTTCCTTTGTTTCTTGGAGACCAGAATATGAGGTGTTCTTCTTCGCTATACCTTTCTTACCATAACAGTACACTGTGAGCTAACAGAAATGGTTTCTTCCTTTATAATGCTATATTAGGAATTTGAACATATTCATACAAAAGTTAGTATAATCTTTCCTTGTCTTAAATACCCTTCACCTTCTCTCTCTCTTTCCAGTTTCAGTTTCCTCTTGGGCTATTTTCCTTACCAGGGATATATCTTATATACTATCTACTTATACTACCCTATTTATTGTATTATCTAAATACACTAACTGATTTATTATTTATTTATAGTCAGTATATTACATTTCAGAAATTTTTTCTTTTAGTTTTAAACTGTTTTACATGTTGTTGTTATACCACAGTCATTAAATTAAATGCCTTGTACACTTTATATAAATATGTATCTTGCAACTCACAATAAAAGATAAGTGATGGGATATGCTCCAGTTAAAGGGAATCAATGTACCTGAAGACCTTTCGGTCACCCATCTGCCCTAGACGCATTCTTGCAGAATCCAGGCAGTTTTCAGACCTTCTAATCCGTAGACTTTTCTGATGTACCACCACTCATCATGTAAAATATTTTAAAATGTTCCAGCTTCCTACAGTAATCATACACTTTCACAGTAAGATTTTTACTTTTATATTAATTGGCTAAGAGTAATTGTTAAGCATTTATTTTTCCTTCTAATTATTCTTTGTCTATTTTAATAAAAAAATTAACAATGTGAGTGTATAACCTATAGACTTTTCAGGCATTATAGTACAAAAGTTTAACTGTATCATGTTAAGTAGCAATTTAATGAAATACTGATGAATGCCAAGCCAGTGTTAACAATTTTATAATCTGGAGCTAGTGAATTCTTCATCAGTTACAGACAAGGGTCTTTCCCAGAGCTGTGGGAACAAGGACAATTTTTTAAGCAGCCTGGGCAGATTTGTGTGTTTGGACTAGTGAATGTGAGTGTAAAACAGTGGCAGAGACCTTTTAAAGCTGTTCATTGTGATTAGACTTGCTTGTAAAGGCGGATAAGCGAGGTAACAGCTATGTGCATATGGGTTCCGTGAGTGCTTAATGCCATCTTCCCTGTGTTTGTGGCTAGACAGCCGCTGGAGGGCATGTGCCTTCATAGTCTGTCTAGAACTATAGCAGAGGACATGCTCTACCACGTCATTTTTCAGACAAAGGCTGCCCGTAGAGGAACTGCTGATTTGGATGTTTGTCAGGTAGGACTCTCAGAAGGGAACCTATGCATAGCCCCTGTGAAAATGCCTGGTACCCTCAGAGGTGTGCTGCAGCCAGAGGCTCATGATAATCACTCAGCTTTCTTTTCTCCCTTTTCATCTGCCCCTCAATACATTTCTTGTGCTTTTCTGTCTGGTGCCAACTGTGAGAGAAGCATGATCTTGGGCCCTTTGCATGGCTTTTAAGTCATCATAAACTGGACCAGTAATGCCTGCTCAGACAACTTTTTCACTGGATTCTGCACAGCATCGGCTGACTCTGTGAGCACAGTGACTGAAAGGATCTGCAATCTTTGAGTCATTTATTCAAGCCTTGATTTAAATAACTTCTATTTTAAATTCTATTTTAGACTTCCACCATTCTCTACATGCCAGTCCTTGAACCTCATCATCCAGTTTATTCCCAAAGCCTTTGAGCATCATTTTTTTAAAAAAAAAAAAATCAAAGGTAGTACAACAAAATCTTAAAATTTTATTACATTAGGAGAAAAACTATCCCTTAAAGTTTTCAATAGTTTTATCTATTTAATTGAAATATTATCATGGTCAATTGATGATTTTTTTCTCTTTTTTTCATCTAATAGATTTCTGGTTATTCATTAGACAATAAGAATTCTTTGTTATTAATTTATTTAGTCTTATGTGCAAAAGATTGAAATACTTGGGAAATAAATTAAGATATACTAAAGTCTAGTATCAGACATAAAAGTAAAAAGCTAGACCTAAGAACTCATAATTATGCAGTTGTGTTTCTAATTACATTTTAGATTTGTTAGGATTTTGTACTGTGATTCAGTGATAATGTAAAGTCTGTACACCAGAAGGAAGTGTAATACAGAAGTGGCTTTATCATCCAAATCAAGTAAGATAAAAAACAAAAAAGTCATATACAACCCTGGCTGCTATTAACTTTACTAATGGAAACCACTTTCTGGAGGAAGAGAGAAACAATAATAATCTTTGTCTTATTTTTTTTCAAAGACACAATTTATTTAATGAATTCAAAATGGGATCATTTTCAGGAAGTAATTTTGACCAACTTATGCTTATCTCTTTTTGACAGCAACAATAAACTGAGAGTCAAGACAGCAAAGGTCAGGAAGAAAAGACATTTTATGTGTTAGGTGTGTGTTTGTGTGTGGCATGTAGGCTGTGTCTCAGAGCCACCACCCATGAACTAGACCTGACTTAGCCGAGGAAATTAGGATGTAACACCCTTAAAGAAAACGAAGGCTCTTTTGTGAAACGCAGCTTGCTTATGACTCAACAAGACAGCATTTATTGGACTTGTGGGAAAGAAAGCAGGCAGTGTTTGAAAGCCTGGCACCCACCACCATGAGAGGCAGTTATTTCCCGGAGGCTGGTTAGGCAGGGGTCAAGAAACTTCTAGTCCTGATCTCCCCTCAAGAAAAGAGAGATCATGACACAGGAAGAACACAAATAAATTCAAGGGTCATAGTGGCGGTGCTCTTTATTTCCTGATGTTTCTTTGGTTCTTTCCTTTTTAAACTGGAAACAATGTATCAATGAAAAACTGTTAATGAAAGAGAAAGTTCTGCCCATTCTTACAATTATAATGGCCTGCTGATTCACAAAAGTCCAGGACGTTTTTTCTTTCCTGTGATTTTTCTACAGTACAAACCAAGTCAGTGAATACAAGAATTCTTGGCATACCTGCATTTTCATCTCACCTGTGTTTCCTCTTTTACTTAAGTTTTTCCCCAAACCTTTGCTGACAGAGTCCATTTTCCCATACATTATTTTAAGAGTAATTTTTGATAAGTGGATGAGACCAGAGGGATCAAATGCCTTTCAAAAAGACATTGTTAACAAACATGTACCCAAACATATCATCATTCAAATGCCTTATTTTTGTGTTCTCCAAAAGTAATGCACATTCTGGATTATAAGCTCTTGGTGAACAAAATTCATAGTAATAACCACAGAAACTTGGTTCAAGCTTCTTTTTTTTTTTTTTATACATGTAGCATTTCTTAATTCTGAGATTCGGTTTAGCTTAGGACAGGTCATTATTTATTCAATGAGTTCAAAATCAGAGTATCTCCTTATGACTTATGACCTCTGCTATTAATGTTCTTTAATTGTGAAATCCTTGTTACTCTTTTTTTCATGGAATAAGTTGGTGAGGATTAGAGTCTTCTCAGTTACCTCTACAAAGTTTCAAAGTCAGCTCCAGCAAATATGGGCCCTCATCATTTTGTTTGAAGAAAGAAATGTTCTGGTTTTTTGTAAAGTAATTATCATCCTAGAACCTTCATCCGGTAATTGATGGAAGCAGATGCAGAGATCCACAGTCCAGCACTGGCTGAGCTCTTGAAGCATAGTTAAAGAGAGGGAGGAGCAAGATCATATGAGCAAGGGGAGGTCAAGTTCATGATTGAGAAAACCACAGAGACAGCTGACTCAAGCTAGTGGGAGTTCACAGATGCTGGACTGACAGCTGCAGAGTCTGCTTGATACCGAACTAAGCCTTCTGAATGTGGGTGACAGTTATGAGGCTTGAACTGGTGGAGGGGAGCCGTGCAGTGGGCAGGACTCATCCTGTGTGCATGAACTGGCTTTTTGGAGGCCATTTCCTATGGAGGGATACCTTGCTCAGCCTTGATACAGCAGGAAGGAATTTGTTCCTGCCTCAACTTGGTATACCAGACTTTGTTGACTCCCCAAGAGGCCTTACCCACTCTGAGGAGTAGATGGAGCATGAGACAGAAGGGGGGGAGGGGCAAGAGAAAGGGAGGAAGGGGTAACTGGACTTGGTATATAAAATGGAAAATAATTCTTTAAATAAAAAATGAATTTTTGTTAGTGACTCTTCTACCAAAGTTAAACATTAGACCAACTTTCTTACCCTACCTTCTAAATGAATCTAGTAATGGCTGCTGTTTTGCTTTATTAGAATTTATGTGAGATAAAATATGTAGGCCTTTTTTCACTGATTTGGGTCATGGATATTCAATGCTTTCTGTAGCATCTTAAATTTATGGGGCCACATTAGATGTTTAAGAATCTAAAATCTAAATTTAAACAAATATCTGCAAGTCAACTTGAATTAATCTTCTCTGACAATCAACTACACATCAGACATTACAGAAATAGATAAAAAAGAATAGTGTTTAATTTCGCAAAAGCGTTTTTGCAAAACACCTTGTTTAGGGAATTCTAACTCTTTGTAATGTTTAAAAAAATGCATACTAGGTTATAACCAGAAAATGCTTCTATTTTACTAGAGTAGTTGAAGAATAGATTGTGTTGCTTTTTTACAAGCTTTGACTTTAAGATAAAACAAATGCACTAGTCACTGAATAAATGACATTTTTCAAAACATGAGCCTTGTGGGAAATGTAACACACAAAATTAAGATGTCTTCCTGAATAAATATTTTGCCTGTGATAATAAAGAGGCAACAAAATTTTAAATTGAAGTCAGCATGAAAAGGAATTGAGGCTTTCAGTACCGTCAGGTCCTAAAATTAGGGACAGCTCTTTGGGATCTAGATAGTAGAGAACTTAGTAGTAAGTGTGCAGTGTGTTCTGTGGGAGACTGGCATCCTTCTACTCTGGGTATGTTATATAGTTCTCAAGTAGTGAGTCAGAAGCTCAACCATGCTACAACCTGATAAAAGTAGCACTTTCACAATTTTTATATATTCCGTTCTTACATGAAATGACAAAGTTTATGAAAATTGCAGGAATGTTGCAACTCCTTATCCCCCAATGGAATTTATCCATTCAAACTCTCTGGCAGTACTTTCTTGTAGATGATCTTGATCTATTCTTTCTAAATGATTCACCAACCTCTGTTCATAATTTTACTTTAATAGGCATAGCTGACTTAGCCACCATTTCTGTTGAAGCTCTATAAAACCTCTGCCTTAAGTATGGCCATTTGGGTTGCTAACTCCTTGTTCCTGCACCCAGTGAGGGGAGTGAAGGAAGGTAAACAAGGTGAGATAAACACTTACCCTGGTGATTCTCACAGCTTCACAATAAAACACTGAATCAGATTTGGATTCCATACTGAATCAGTCACCCCCGGGTACTTAACAAGGCAGAATCTCTGATTCACAAGGTCAAGTTTAGAGTTACATTTAGGAATCTGAATGTCTAAAAGGGATTACTTCTGATGCCAGGAGATCTCTGGCTGTCTCTGCAAGAAGTCTATTTAAGTAAATGAAGCGTTTGATCTCTTCCCTAATTCCAACTTCCTTTAAAATTAATCTTTGAGTTAGGGAACCTATAAAGTCATCACCATGTCTTGAAGACAGTAGGTAGCTGACTCATCTTCTGTCCCATGGGCACTAATTGACATTTATCCTCAGCACTGTCACTTGCACAGCCCACACATTTAATGATGGTGCAACCCTATGGTTAGAAGCCTCATAAATGGAAATATACACAGCAGTGGTGGCCTTTTATTTATATACTCATTTCAAAGAGAAGTCAGGGCAGTTAGCTGTGTGTAGTCTGTTTACTAAACAGAGTTTAAGCAATGGGCATAGATGGGATCTTTCAGCTTAATGTCTACCAGATGATTAAACAAGTTTCCAGTCGGCTTCCTCCTCTCAACCTAGCCAGCAGAGCGCCAGTACCTGTAAAATAATTAGGGTAGAGCATGTGCTTAATTTATTCCAAACATCGCAAGATTTTCACATTAGCATTAATGGCTTGCTTATAGTGGGACCCTGGAGGCCACATAAAATAATAGGAGGCTCAAAAGTTACATCTAAAAAAGGAAGTGTTTTTTTAAAAACTGTGCTCATACTGTTCTGGGGTGTGCGACACCAAAAAGATCCCTGGTTCAATGTTCACATTGTTCTCTCCAGACAGCACTAATTTGTTTTCAATTAAAAGAAAATGGATTGCAAATGACTTCACAGAGAAGCCTGGTCAAAGGCAGAGGCTTAGCTTATATAATGTTGCCTCAGGAGTAGCATTTTTGCTGCAGGGCACAAATCTAGCCCTGCGTTGTGCAGAATAATGGTGTCTGAGGAGAATAAAGTTGCTCTGTTGATGTATTATGCTGTTGAAGTCATTACCCTGTATTTGGGTAATTTTCAGAAGCTTGTCGAGTGCATGGATGGAGATTAATAAACTTACATTTCAATTTGTACTGCATAATTATTCTGGTTTACCCTTATTTTTAATAGTATAAAGCTTGCTGCTCAACCCCTCATCACAAAAGAGTAATTGTTTCCTCACGATCCTCATCTCTTTGATATCTAGGCAATGAGCTATGGGGCAGGCCTCTGATGAAGTAAGAGAAGACAGGGAGAAAAGAAGTATTTTCATTGATAAGATTAAGACACTTGAGATATTTGACCTTTTCAAACTCCCAAGAGAAAGGTTGCAAGAGCGTCTCATTCCTTTTGGATGTTTTAGCCTCCAGGAAGCATTAGAACCATGGAAACTTCTCCCCACTGGAAGGGGAAATTTCCTTGTATAAAAGGAACTTGAGATATACAAAACTTAGTTTACTGATATTCTCTGTCTTTCCTGGACAGTTAGGGAAACATGGATTTTGACAGTTCTTGCCTAGAAGCAAACTAGTCCTACATATATTCTCTAGGAGTGTTGGGGTCTAACGAATAATAATGTAGAATTAATTAATACAACTCATTAAAGAAGTCCTTGCCAAAATCGTGCCTTAACAAATTGTTTCTCCTAAAATTTGGGTCACATTCTGGAATTCACTGAACTCAAGTACCCGTTCCCCTGATTTATTGCAAGTGAAGAGTGAGCTTATAGCAAAGCAGGAGAATTCCAGATCAACACTGTTTAAGAATAACAAACGGGATTATGAAACAAAAAGATTTTGGGGGGACTAGGGCTGTATTTCTTTCTCTATTCCTTTAGCATTCAACTTTAATTTCAGAGATTCTAATGGATGGCAGAAAAAATGACAGGATAAACCTACCATGCATATATTTTTTAAAAGGCATTTCTCTATAAGTCAAATTACATTAGGAAAAACTTTTGCATAGCTTAGAAATAAGGCCCAAAGCAAGTGAAACATTAGTTCAATGTTATATGGAAGGCTGGGGTCACCCAATTTTTGTTTTCTATTGATTAAAATTCTCCTTATATATTGATATACAGATTTTCATCCTATAGGAGGTACAATTTTTTGTATGTTTCAAACACAATCCTAAAATTCCTGCTTTTTATTTTCTGGGACAATAACTAGCCTTATGTCTACCCCAGCAATCTTATCCTTATTCCCTTTAATTAAATTAGCTATATTTCTGAATCAACAAGCATGCTTTAAACTGATCTTAATATCTCACTGAGTCTTTTATTAACTACACATTAAAGTCTCTGACAATGGCTCATTTTAGAGTTACTTAGATGTTGAGATTTTTAATTTTTGAAAAATTATACTTTAGCAATAACCAAAATGCATTTGTTCTAAGTCACTGATGAAATAAAATGTAATCTTAGTCTGGAAATTCCTTTAAGAAATTAGTTTGGCTCTCCAACATTTCCCTAAGTAGATTACTTCTCTTCAGAAAAAAAAAAAAGAGCCTGTTATTGTCTGCACTTCCAGCTCTTGATGTTTCTAAGGCCTTTGAGTTTACTGTTCTCTGGGCTACTCTTCAGTGCACGAAGGACTCAGGTCTTCATTTACTCTGGAGGGCTGAAATATCAACTTCTTGGAGAGGCAACCCCAATTATGCCTGAAAAAAAAGATCCTTTCTGTCACTTAAGATAACTTGTCTTCACAGATCTATCACTACACGTATACCTGTTTGTTTTTTAACTGTCTTTCTTCATCAGAATATAAACATAGATCTGCTGCAGATTTACCTTGTTGTGTGTGTCTGTATTGGTTTAGAGGCCAAGTTTATATTATCTGACTCTGTGCTTGTAGGAATGCGGATAGACTATAATATGAGCAATATGAGGCTACAGAGTATATGGGTTTAAAATAAAGTGAACACTAAGAACAGGTGGTACTGCTCATTCAGCATGGAGCAGACGCCTTTCTAAATATCACCATTTATGTGAGTTATTCATGTATTAAACACTCATTAAAATTTGCTATTTAAAATCACAAATAATTGTTACTTTTAAAAAATGAATGATGATGATTAAGTAACTTTCCTAAATTTAAATGAGAAAAATTCAAAATCTTGATGGCAAACAGTGGGTACAAGTAATCCCCACTGGATTTTATTGTTTTATCATTATTACTATTTTGTTGTTGTTTTGGGTGAGTGTTCTCGGGCAGAATTCATAGGTCAACTTTACAGAGTTGGTTTCTTCTTGATTGAGTCTAGGGACTGATGTCAGGATATCAAGTTTGCATTGAGTTACCTCTGACCATTAAATCCTTAACTCTTTTATGCTTGGTTATTGGAATGTGTGTGTATTTGTTTTTTTTCTTTTGTACTATTACTCTATACCAAAGCCTAAGAAAGTATTTGTTTCATATTAAGTATTTAATAATGTGAATTACTGATACCTTGATATAGTATGTCTCTCTGTATGCTGTGAATATGTTTTATTACCACTGGTTAATAATGAAGCTTTTTTGGCTTATGGCAGTGCTGAATATAGCTAAGTAGAAAACCCAAACAGAGATAGAGGGAGAAAGAAAGTGGAGTCAGGAAGACGCCAAAGGCCACCAGAGAAGCAAGCTATGAGATAACAAGCCATGAGCCTTGTGGTAAAACATAGAATAATAGATATGAGTTCATTTAAATTGTAAGAGCTAGGTAATAATAATCTTGAGCTAATAGACTAAACAGATTGTAATTAATATTAAGACTCAGAGTGGATATTCAGGAACTGGCTGGCAGGATATAATCCTCCAGTTACAATACCTTTATGGCTTACTGTGCTTCAGAAACTCCTGGTATTAAAGTGGTGACTGAGGATGTCTCTGGAGACCAGGCATGCTTACTCATACTTCCAACCTTAATGCTCAGGGGGCTAAGACTGGCAGGAGGGGTATTCTGTTGTCTATTTACACTTTAGGGTGCCATGCTGTCTCCAGAAGTGAAAATTAAACAAACAGCCACTGAGAGAGAGAGAGAGAGAGAGAGAGAGAGAGAGAGAGAGAGAGAGAGAGAGAGATTGGTCTTCAAGAACGTCAAATTCTACCCTGACCCTGGATATCTGTCTTTAGTCATGGCAAAGCAGGGGGTATTTGTTTCAGTCTCAGGCTGCCATCACTTCAGTACACAGGTGTACCCTTAGCTGCCCTTGCCTGCATCCCCTCTGCATGCTAAGGAGACCCGCCAGTCTTTGGGTGAAAGTAAGACAGCTCTCTAAAATGAGTGTTACGACTTTCCATATTTTCCTGATTCTGAGTAGGTTTCTAACTGAGTCAATTTATTTAACAATTTTAGGTGGTGAAGGAGGTAGATATATCAATTGTGCTTTCGAACTTAGGAATAGAATCACTTTTCCCAAGGCTGTCAGTTCTTCAGGAACAGCCAAATAGTTATAATGAAACCTCACAATTTTTCTGTTCATAGAGAAATTGCCATGAGATTGTTTTAAACTCAGAAGACCATCAACAGTCTGTCAAATCCTTTAACATGCCTGGAGATGTTAACTTAAAAAATTGAGCTGGAACACAAAATCCTGGGTTCTTCGGAAGTAGCACTTCTTGCAAGAGGTGTCCTAAGACCAGATGAACAAACACAAACTGAAAGAAAACTGTTGAAGATATATTCAAGCATAGTTTTAAAATATGATGTTATATCAGTGACATTTGTAAGCCGCTCATACACCATGTACTGTTCAGTCTAAAATCAAGAGGAGGCTGTCAAACCAATAATTTTCATACATGTGTTGTTTCACCCATTAGAATTCACAGAGCCATGCTTTGCTCCTCATTGTCCTTAGGCACCCTGCAAGAAAGTGGGAAAGATAAACAGCACCTGACCTAAGTTAAAGAGGGGAAACAAAGAAAAAGAAAGAAAGAGAGAGTGAGACAGGGATGGAGAGAAGGAGAAAGGGAGAGAGGGGAAGGAAGGAAGGAAGGAAAGGAAAGGAAGAGAAAAACAGATAAAACCTTATCTGAGTCCTATGATTGATCACATGTCTTATTTCTCTTCGGTGGGGGGCTTCTTCACTTCAACAATGTACAACAGGGGATCATTATAAAGTCAACTGAATGCGTTTCAGAGTCTCTATATATGAGCTTTTACAAAAGCTAACATAATTTAGAAACATGGCTCTCAACAGGAGAGTGCTTTCTTGTTTCATTTTAAATATAAACTTTTACACAATTTAATATTTTGAACTTTTATAAAAGGATCTTTATTAAGGGAAGCATGGTCTATGAGTTTGAGAAACAACATCTAAACCATGGTTGATAGAGAATAAAAGCTTTCTATTTGAGAGGTATACAATCTATTCTTTATTTAATAACACCGGGGATGGCTGTACAGAAAGTTCATGGCTGATTTCTTCCCCTTCCCTTTCTTTGGGATAGGGGATTGTTCATCACCAAGGTCTTATCCTTTAACCATCTAAACTGAATGAGGGAGTGAGATAGATACAAGATGATAAAAGTACAGACATTTAGGTATAATTTTTTATCCTAATGAAATATTGAAATTTCTTCTTGATAAAATTTGAGTTCTAAAATATATTCAGGATTTAACTGAATTAGGATTTGTTTCAAATCATTAAACTTTGTCAAACAGAAGATGAATATATGCCACTTTCCAGAGGTAATATTACAAGCTGACATACAGTCCCTGAACCCTGATATGTTTAGCTTTTTAGGTTATTTAATGAGATACTATTTTTCTAGGCTCTGTCTTCCCAGAGGATTATGGAATTTGATTGAGTACTTTTATACTGTCAAGGCAAAATAATTTTGGACTGAACAAATAAAATTTAATATATTATCATTGAGATCTTTGGAAGTTTTTCTTAGCTTTGAAGAAATCAAATATGAAGTCGACAGTTATTCTAAGTCCTGAACAAAAAAGAAAGTGAAAGCCGAGATGGCAAAAGCCCAGAGTAAGAAAAGGCTGTAAAACAGATACCCGCCCCCAAAACAGAGGCAGAACGGTGAGCTCCTCAAATACAGATGAAGGTTCTAGTCTCTGCAACCTGTGACTTTACCCTAAATGACAAAAGATATACATTTAAGGATTTTTAATAGAATGAACTCATTCTGAATCATAGTTGCTGGCTCTAAAAGCAGCCATGTGCAACTCTGTAAGATGTACAGATCTATTGCATGGCATGCTGACTAGTTACTAACATATTTAGTTCTTGAAAACAAGTAATACTGTAAACTTCCTACCTCCCACTCAAACATTATTACAGGAAGTGATGTATCACCTCAATTTGTCTCAAATTGTCCATATTCAAGAACTGTGAATGAACCTTGGGAAACAAGAATATCTTTGCACAACTACGGAGAGCTATTGCCATCTGCATAGCTGACTGAGGAGAGGATGGGTAGAGAAAGGATCAGGAAAGGGTAGACATGGAGGACTTCCAGAAAAGTCTGTTTGTGGAGTCAGAGATATAGCATCAGGATAGGAACTGCATAGGGGAACCCCTCCACTGTATGTTTAGCCTCTTCTCAGAACCACAGGGCAACAGGCAGTTCAGAGTGCAGTGAGGTACCAAGGCCACAGAGTCAAGAACAGAGGGTAGAGAAGCAACAGATAAAATGGAGACTACTTAGCTCCCTATACCAAACCTGCGAGAAGCCCCTGAGACATTTTCCTTGTAGCTCTTACAAGCAGCAAGTCCCCAGTTATGTCCCATCATCTTTCACATATTAACGTGAAAAGTAAAGTTTACAGAAGATTTACCAACGTGACCTGATCTCAAGTGCACTCTATTCCATCCCCGAATGCCTAACAACCTCACAGCTTGTCACTGAGAAGCTCCTAGGCCCAGTACAACAGCGTGTGCTGTCCGCTCTGCTTGGCACACCATTCCTTCAGAGCCACTGTGTGACTCCTTCAAGTGTCATCTTCCCAGAAACCTCCCATAGTGCCCCCTTACTCTACCATTAAAACCTGAATGTCATGGAACCAAAGTGTCACAGCCGTATCTTTTCATGGTCCAACACATACCAAATATCAATGTGGCAGAATATTTGAAAACAGGAAGGTCTCTCTATCTGAACCTGGGCATGTGTGACTCCAATGCTGCTTGGCTTTCCATAAACAATGGCAAAGGATTACATGGAGGTTGAACATACATTCTCTTTATGCTAACATGAACTATGACTTGAAATAATCAGAACCACAAATATTATAACATGAAAACTATAGGTAACCCTCATCCGTGTAGTATAATATGAAAGAGAAAGAGTATTTAGTTTCAACTGAAAATGTCAGAAATACTGGTTAGGATTTTGTTACATCAGCGCGCACACACACACACGCCCCCGCCACACACACACTCACACTCACATGCACACACGGGCAAATGCGCATCATCTTCACCATCTTCCTTCACCACTTGTTATTCTTCTTGTGAAAAAAAGAGAAACTGACAAGTGTGTTTCAAAGTCACACTTTCACATCTGGAGTGGGTGAACAAGCAGGAGCCGAGGAGGGATCTCAACCTTAGACCCAGATGAGGATTTTGACACCTACTGGGAGCACATTATGCAGCTCTCCCAGCCAGTTAGAAGGGGTCTGTTTTCCTGTTCCTGGGGTTCTTCTCCTACCAGCTTCACAGAAAGAGGAGAGGCCTGGGAGATTTCAAACAAATGTTATAAGTAGCATCATTGGGGCAGAGGGGGCTGATATGCTACCAGAATTGCCACTTTCCCCTTTCCTCTTTTTTGAGTACTTGTTTTTTTAATGCAAAATGTCACAAAAGAGTAACATCACATCACGTCACAGAACAGAACCCAAAACACTTGTGAATGAAGTTCTGCTTTAAAGAGGAATGGAGCCACTTTTCCTTATTCTAAGCAGTGGTCAGTCAGCATTCGAGATGTTAGGCATGTCCACTATAGAGATATGGACAATTATTGCCAGCTGCATTAGACATTTGGGGCTACCGAAGCAGAATGACACACAATGTGTGTTTTAAACAATAAATATCTCCTCCTACCACATCTGGAGCTAGGCTAACTCAAGGTTAAAGTGTTGTCAGATCCTGTGTCTGAAGGGGATACTGTTTCTCACGTTTGCAGAAGGTTGTCTTTGTTCTGCTCTTTGGTTCCTGGCAGAAAGGTTGTTGTTTAAAAGGCACACATTTAACCTCATGGGTAACATCTTGTTGGCCTATTTACTCCTCAAAGGCCACACCACGCCAACAAACAGTGCCATAATAGAGAGTTCACTACATAAATCGTGATGTGATGGGTGGCAACCAAACAGTGCATAGTGACAACTAATCATGCTAAATGTGTGGGGAAAGAGAAGTGAAATATCAATGCTCTCAAATTTATATAATTGTTTCTCAGTGATCCTGAGTGGTACAATTATTACCTTTTATACTTATTGAATTATAAAGAAACCCACTATATGAGCCTCAGTAGGAGGCTGAAGGCTAATCTTTTTCCAGCCTGTGTTATGTGACATCACTTGCTGGCCCTGGGGGTATGTTCTCATATACTTGCCATGCTGAAATTGTTTCCAGAAGAAATCCCCTTTCCTTTAATTGCTAAGCTTCCTATTACGGCAATGAATACCTTTACCTAGTGGAGATAAACATGTTACTCTGCACCCCAGGTTTCAAAATTGCTTGTGGCAAAGTGACATATCATGGTATCATTGCTTAACATATCAGCCAGAATGCAAAGGGAGAAAAGGAAGGGACTTAGGGTCCCATAATCCCCTCATGGCACAGTCTCAACAACTAGAAGATTTCCTACTAGACATCACCTTTAAAGCTTCTACAAGATCCCAATGGCTTCATTCTGCAGAGTAAGACTTTATATAGAATTCTGAAGACTTTTCCAAACTATAAAAATCTAATTTCTTCTGAAGATTCTTTGATTATTTTGTCCTCAGAAGTCTTTCCTTCTTGAGAGAGAGCTTGGGTCCTGCTCATAGTGTTGAGCAGTGCAGAGTAGGGAATTCACCTCACTCGTACCAAGTTTGTACTCACTGAAAACCCACATCATTATCCTCATTTCACAAAACAGTAAACTTTCTCAGTCCATTGGCTTTCTACCTACTAATCTGGCCAGCAGTAGAATTAAATAATTTGGAAAGTAAACTGTTAGTGCTGAACATGCATACTTTTTATTATTATTCCTTAAACATTGCATACCACAGCTATGTACACAGTGTTTTTATTATATCAACTATTGTAAGTAATTTGGAGATAACTTGGATATATGTAAGAACACAGATAGATTGCATATACGACACCATTTCTTCGGACTTGAGTAACCATCCACTTTGGCACCAGTGACAGTATTCTGCAACTTCTCAGGTACCTAGAACTGAATGAACAGAACATAGAGCATGGACAGAGGTAATCATGCCTCACTCCAAACATGAAGTATTCTGTTTCCTTGAACACTACCATGGGTGTGCCAGGGCCTGTCTCAATGTTGATGAGTGGGCACACCTGGCTCATACTTCTGCTCTTTGTGGCAAACCTTCCTCTTGTCCTCTCTTGAAGCTCTTGCTCAGTGTGCCTTACTGCATACTTTTTGTTCTGCATAGGCCGTGGGCCTGGTTTGTCTTGTTGCCTCAAGATGTAGTATCTGCAATTCTGACGTGACGTTTTTAGGTCTCTATGAAGGATGATAAGCAGCAAGTGTTGTTATGTTACCATTCCTTGATGACTTTATGCATACTATGACCCTCATTTCTTCTGATTATGTTGTTCCACGTTGTTCCTTTATTTTTCTATATTCAGGAGTTAAATGCCTGCTTTAATTTATATGGCTATAAAATAAAGAAATGCCTCACTATGAAAAAGCATAAGAACTCAGAAAAAAGTAATGTAAAAATGTGTGGGTTTTTGTGCAGAGGAAAAAAAAGTGCTATTCAAATAGGATAATTTTATTTATATTGTAGAAACCAAGTAACTCTGGAATCTTAATTGAATTATTCAATTGAGAGGGAAGCAATGTTCAGAGGAGACTTTACATGTGTTTACTCTATACTCACATTGCTATGTGCCCACAGTTTCCATTTAATATTTGGCTTTTGATTTTAAACCTGTAGGACTTTAAGTCTTCCAGAGAAAGCTTAGCACCAGTGTGATTACTAATAATGGGCTTTTCAGCATAACATTATAGGCAGGAAGTACCTGTACCTTTACCTCATGTGTGCAGAGACTTGCACACATTATGCATTCAGGTTGTATGAACAATGATCATTAGTAACTTCTGACTAATATCACAATTCCTTCCAAGTAAAACTTACAGTCATTTCTGAAAGTTTAGAAAAGGTGAAGAACAAGTTCCACTACTTTACGTTGAATATGAAAGGCATATTTTGGCCCCCAAATCCTAACACTCATTCTGTGAGTTGTTCCTATCTAAGATGCATACTTGTTTAGAGCATGCACATCATTGCAAGATGTGCATCATACTCAGCATCTGATACAAGCCTTGCTCAGACTGCTCAATGATGCCATGCCCACACTGAGGCTATGAATCATGGAACTGTATTTAAACTGAACAGCTTCTTTTAGGACAGAGCATAAATGAAAACAAGGTACATTTCTTTCCAATCCCATAGCTATTCTAAAAGCATCAATGAGAATTGTGTGTTATATGAAGAAAGTAAAAATGGATGATTGTTTCAGTATATTATCCTGCACTCTATGTTCCCTTGTGATATTTCTTTCTCTTGAAATGTTTCTGTAAGCACAGGGCAGGTGTTTCATCTTTGTTCCGCAAAAGGATGCTTGAATACCCGGAGCTGTACCATGTGTCACTCACTTTCTGCTCTTCACTGTGTCAGTTATGAGACGATTGCAGTGAAAACACACCAGCTTTCACACATCTCCTATATTGTATTTTAGTTTTTCTCTCCCTGTACCATATTGCTCCTTCACTCCATAGATGCATATGCACCCACTTGCATATGCATGCACCCACTTGCACACACGTGCACTCACATGTGCACACACAGACAAGTGATTTTTAATGTAGCAGAATTCTCAGAAAGTGGGAAAAATGTAACCCTGTATATGGAAGCCATCACAAGGTATGGTCTTGAAAAACAAGTCTGAATTGGCAATGCTGACTCTGCTCTGATTCTACAGTATTAGCTTCAGTATGAATCATGGGGCTGAGATACTAAACATAATATTGATTCTAATTTTTTTCCCTCCAGGCTGTGTCACAGTTCCTGGCTTTGATTTCAGAAGTAAGATAGATGTTAGGTTTTATTATCTAGCAGAAGGAGCAAAAATACCTATTTTCTTCCCTGACACTTCATTCCCATTTCCTACCAATGTCTAGGTAGCATCGTTATGAGATTGCATACCAAAATTTACTTATTAAAATATGTCAGGCTGGTCTGGGGATCCACTAGTCTTTATTTTAACTGATGCCTGCTTTATATGATGACGGTATAGTGAACATAAGAATGTGTGTTTGCCACATCAACAATTACATAACACCATCTCTATAAGGCATAGTTTAAAACTTTACTTTGAAGCAATTTTTGCCTATTAGAAGAGTTGCAAGATTAAATAAGAAACATCATATGTCTCACATCAGCATTTCTGGGATATAAAGAGATCAAATAACTACTGTGTATTTCTTAGAATTAAAGAGTTAACTTCAGCATTGATACAGCCAAGATGTGAGCGTTATTCGGAGTTCTATAGTACTTTAATTGATATCATTTTGCTGTTGTAAAATCCAATTCTTGATACTGTACGCATTTTCCTTAGCAAACAGTTTTTAGTAAATTCACTTTTGAGTAGTAATATAAGAATTTAAGTGCAGGATGACTGAAATCAGTCAGTAAAGTAGTTTTCTTGCAAGCACAAGTTCAGTCCCCCAAAAACCACACTGTATATGGCAGATGTGGAAGCAAGAGCCTACATTCCCAGTGCTGGGCAGTGGAGACAGATGGATCCCTGGGGATCATCTACTATCTAGAGTAGCCTACTTGGTGAGTTCCAGGTCAATGAGAGACCTGGTCCCAAAAATATATGTGGACAGTACATGACAAATGACACCTGAGGTTGCTCTGTCATACACACACATGCATGTGTCCCTCTACACACATGTACATCTCTCCACTTTACATACAAGAACACACATAGTATATAAATGCACAGAACTGTGTGGGAAGCCACATGGTTGCCTAACTTCTTGAGAATTGCCAGTTACATGACACTGCTATGTGAAACAATCAATACTCCAGTGGAATGGATTCCAAGTTTATGGTCAAGACCCATGTGTTTCTCAATCAGTGGAGGGAAAGCACATGGAAATTAGTATCAGTAATAAAGTATTGACATTTGGGAATGGTTTATTTCTCATAAAGCTGATGTAGTGAAGTACCACTGGAAGCAACCACTCTACTACTGAACCACCTCCCCTAATAGTGACCCCAGGGTGGCTTGCATTTACAAATGCCTTATGGACTGAGATAGAAAGGAATAGCTTAAAACTTTTCATAAAGAATCTGTTCTTGACGATTGGTATTCCTCATTTTCTTCATCTTTCATAAGCAGTGGATCTTCCAAACTTGCATATTGATGGATGGTGCCATGAGGAGATGAAAAAGGCTAACCTTGGTGATAGTAAGTAGCTCCTTGAGGCTATGCTTTTAAACCTTATGCCAACTTTCTCTTTCTCTGTCTCCATACACCATGAATGGAAATCTTTGCTCTATTACATGCATCCACTTTAATATACAACAACACAGAAAACCTAAAGAGAAGCTCAAATGGCCAGGAATGAAAAACTCCGAAACCATAACTCAAAACTTTCTTCCTGTGAGATATTTTGTCATAGGCACGCAAAACCAGGTGGAAGCAGCAGCAATTATCATGCGTTGCCTAATTCAATAGAAGCCAAGGTCTGCATTATAAGATGTACGGTAAGAAAGGTGACTGTGCCAATGGTTAATAGCATAAAAATAATTTGAAAATTATTTATTTAGTCTTTGAAGCCATTGTGTTGCCAAGGGTTGAAGGAGAGTAGAATTCTCAGACTCTGGCATACATAAATCATGTTTGTAGGCAGAGACTGTTCACTCATTTCCCACTTGCCCATACCCAAATAATCACACAGAATTACAACGCTGCTCGGCCAATACCTTAGGCATCATTCTCACTAGCTCTTACATCTTAAATTAACCCATTTTTATTAATCTGTGCATTGATTACTGGTGCCAACATGTTACCCCCTTGGCAGCTACATGGCATTTTTCTGACTCCACCTACTTTCTCTATATATCTTTTCCAGCCTGGCTATATTCTTCTCTGCTATAGGCCAAAACAGTTTCTTTATTAACCAATGATAATAAAACATATTCATAGCATACAGATGTGAATCCCACATCACATGTTCTTTCACAACTCTGTATAAAATCCTGCTTTATTTACTTACTCTTTCATTTTTGAACATATTGATTATTACCATTGCTTTTGAAAAGTGGGTTTGCAGCCAGGTGGTGTTGGTGGCCTATGCCTTTAGTCCCAGCACTCGGAAGGGAGAGGCAGGTGAATCTCAATGAGTTCGAGGCCAGCCTGGTCTACAGAGTGAGTTCCAGGACAGCAAAGACTACATAGAGAAATCCTGTCTCAAAAAAACAAACTCAAAAAGAAAAAACAAAAAAAAAGAAAAAAGAAAAAAAAAGAACACTAGGTTTGCATTTTTTTTTTAAATTTCAATCTCTTTCTTTGTCTTTGTCTATGGAAACTATGGCTATTATGTCTGTTTAATCTAAGGAAGGAACAAGGAAGTATGAGGCTCAATAAATGCACAGACAGACATTTGAAAAGATAAAATGGATGCCAGAAAAAGAGAAGGAACTTGGTTTGAATTTGAAGCCGAGATAAAAAGTTAAGGAGCTTGCTGAAAGTTTCTGATACATATGACTTGCTGTGAATAAGATATGGAAAGAGGAATAAGAAAAACAATTTGGAATCTTGATGCATGTTATTATAAAAAGGGGAAAGAAAATGTGTTCCACATGCACAGACTGATGTTGATATTTCTCTACCAATTCCATGTTAAGGCAACAATATTGACTTCCTGTTATTAGGAAAGAAATGAAGCTGAGGGCTTAAGACAGATCATCAACTCAGAAGAAGTTCAAAGAATGTAGCAAGTGGGCTTGGCAACATTAAATAAATATGCATAAAATAAATATATACAAAGAAAGAGGACAGAACATGATGCATACAAAATAAGTTAATCAAGGTATATCAGTGAATATGGTGGGAGGGATGTAATGATGAATTGGTGTTCCTTATGAAATTTATGCAGCAGACAATTTAGATAAATAAGGAATAAAAGGATGGAAGTAGAAAATTAGAAATTAATTTATTAGATTCACAAGAATAGTTCCTCCATCTCCACCCTCCCACTCCCCCAAGCTCTCCCCAGTCCTTCCCTTCTCCCTTCTCCTTCCCCCTCTCCTCTCCCCCGCCCCCCTACCCCACCTCTATTCCCACCCCTGTAATCCTGTTCGCCTCCAATTTCCAAGAGGATCTATACATTATTTTCTTTGGGTTCACCTAGCTATTTGGCTTCTCTGGGCTTGTGAGCTATAAGCTTAGTGTCCTTTGTTTTATGGCTAGGGTCCACTAATGAGTGCATACATACCATAATCGTCTTTTTGGGTTTGGGTTACCTCACTCAGGATAGCGTTTTCTATTTCCATCCATTTGCATGCAAAATTCAAGATGTCATTGTTTTTTACTGCTGCTAAGGAAGTTGAGCATGACCTTAGGTATCTTTTGGCCATCCGAACTTCTTCTGTTGAGAATTCTCTATTCAGATCCTTACCCCATTTTTTAATTGGGTAATTTAGAGTTTTAATGTCTAGTTTCTTGAGTTCTTTGTATATTTTGGAGATCAGACCTTTGTCCGATGTGGGGTTAGTGAAGATCTTCTCCCATTCAGTAGGATGCCTTTTTGTCTTAATGACAGTGTCCTTTGCTTTACAGAAGCTTCTCAGTTTCAGGAGGTCCCATTTATTCA
>PVIU01015995.1:5346-46481 GCA_004026605.1 Ondatra zibethicus
GTAGAAAAATGAAAATAGACCCATATCTATCACCATGTACAAAACTCAAATCCAAATGGATCAAAGACCTCAATATAAAGCCAGCCACACTGAACCTTATAGAAGAGAAAGTGGGAAGTACACTTGAACGCATTGGCACAGGGAACCACTTCCTAAATAGAACCCCAGCAGCACAGACACTGAGAGAAACAATTAATAACGGGACCTCCTGAAACTGAAAAGCTTCTATAAAGCAAAGGACACAGTCAACAAGACAAAATGACGACCTACAGAATGGGAAAAGATCTTCACTAACCCCACATCAGACAGAGGTCTGATCTCCAAAATATACAAAGAATTCAATAAATTGGATACCAAAAGATCACGTAATCCAATAAAAAAAATGGAGCACAGACCTAAACAGAGAACTCTCAACAGAGGAATCTAAAATGGCTGAAAGACACTTAAGGAAATGTTCAACATCCTTAGTCATCAGAAAAATGCAAATCAAAACAGCTCTGAGATTCCATCTTACACCTGTAAGAATGGCCAAGATAAAAAACACTGATGACAACTTATGCTGGAGAGGTTGTGTGGAAAAGGGAACACGTCTGCATTGCTGGTGGGAATGCAAGCTGGTTCAACCCCTATGGATGTCAGAGTGGCGATTTCTCAGAAAATTAGGAAACAACCTTCCTCAAGACCCAATAATACCACTTTTGGGTATATATCCAAAGGATGCTCAACCGTGCCACAAGGACATGTGCTCAACTATGTTCATAGCAGCTTTGTTTGTCATAGCCAGAAACTGGAAACCACCTAAATTCCCCTCGATCAAAGAATCGATTAAAAACACACACACACACACACACACACACACACACACACACATATGCACACAATAAATAAAATCTTTTAGGTGCTGGAGAGATGACCTAGCAATTACAAGAGCATAACATAAAAACAAATCTTTGGGACTGGGGAGATAGATGTCTCAGTGGTTAAGGGCACTGGTTGCTCTCCCAGAGAAGCGCAAGTTCAAGTTCCAGCACTCACACGTCAGCTCACAAACACGGAACTCCAGTTCCACACGACCGTCATTACACCTTCGTCTGCTCCCACAGACACCAGTTACATGCTTGGTGCACAGGTGTACATGCAGGTAAAATGTTCGTGTACATAAAGAATAAAATAACAATTTTTTGGAAAGGCTGAAATCGCACAATTTCCAGCCAGGAGACAATGAGGAGAAAATACAGAGCAGGCCCTTTCTTATCACCTCCTAGAGGAACAACCTTGCCAGCACCTTGACTTTGGTCTCCTGACCTACAAACCCTGACTATTGCTTGTGGGACATTATCACCGTGCCCACAAGAACTAGTACACTCCAGAGCTGTTTCCTAAGCTCAATTGTAAGATTCTCCTTCCTGCTCCCTAGACTCCAGCAACCCCTCCAGTGCCAGATATTACATCCAGCCTGTGGCCACCAGCCACTGAGATGGTCCCGTTGCCACAGAGTCTAGTGTCCCTGACTGTACAGGTCTCCATCTGGCACTGGCTGGTTAAATCTTGTGGAAGTGATGGCGTGAGGTCACCGAGATCAGCTTCCCTAGGGAGCCAGCTTCCACACTTCAGCTCTAGAAAGCATCTCTGATCATGTAGGTCTGGGTGCTGAGTGTTCAAGAAGGATGAGAAGCCTTTGTCACAAGGAAGCCCGGCTTGCCAGCTGAGGGACCGCACTGGAGAGGTCGTCCAGTGTTCCTCACAATGACTGAAGCCCTGGCCAGCAACACTTTGATCTAATGGGAGATCCCAAGTCAGGGCCACTCAGGTGAAACTGTTCCTTAATGCCAAGTGTGCTAACAGAGTTTTAATGAAACATGTCCCCCAGTCTTGGCATTTGAACACTTGGTCCCAGATGGCGCTGTTTAGGGGAGGTTTCGGTGGTGTGGTCTTGCTGGAGGAAGCATGTCACTGGGCGTGGGCTTTAAAGGCCTCACCCTACTTCTAGTTTGCGCTCTCTGCTTCATGCTTGCCGTTGAAGACATTGATTCTCCGCTGCCTACTCCCTCCCTTCATGCCTGATACTTGCTCCTCCTATCCCTCTGGAACCACAGCCCAAATAAAGGTTTCCTTCTGTTCTTTTGGCCATGGTGTTTTTTGTTTGTATATGGGGTAGAGTAGGGTGTTTTACCTGTGTGTAGTCTGTGCACTTGCATGCTTGGTGCCAGACGAAGCCAGAAGAAAGCATTGGGTCCCTTGTAACTAGGGTTGGAGATGGGGTTGTAAACCAACACGTGGGTACAGAGAAATGGTCCCTGTTGGGACCATTTGGAGTCCTGGCCTCCAGCTGCTCTTCCCTGCTAGCGATCTTTACTTTCCTTGTGATTTGAGTTACTGAAAGTTGTTAAAGTTGTTTACCAGCTCTGCTTCATGAGCACGTGTTGCCTTGAGGATCAGAGGATAAGTTTTTTTACCTGTTGGCCCACCTGACTGTTGGGTATATAAGCCTCTGTGCTATTGAATAAAGGGCTTCTCACCAGTGACTAGAGGTCTGTGTCCCTGTGTCTCTGTCTGTGCTGTCTCTGTGTATCTTTGTGTGTTTCAACCTCCAGCCCCTTGCCCGAAGCTTGCAAACTGTATGGTAGCACATAAAGCACAGGCAGGCATTTTGTGCGCTGCAAATGGAGGTCCCACCAAGATCTGGAACTAGGGAACACTGAGAGGTCGCCCTCTGAAGGTGTGAGGGTGCATTGGGATATGTGTTAATCCTGATGTCCTTTGCTCGGTTTCAGTTCCAGGCAGTGCAGGCACGGCAAGTGGAAGTCCAACCGAGAAAAAGAGGTAAGCGGACAGGGTCATCCCCTGCCAGGGATGTATTAGGGAATTAAGACAGGACACCCTCTGAAACAGGAGGCAGGAGAGTGAATTGAAGGCCTCAAAAAGATAAAATGTGTACAGATGTATGTTTTTGTATTGTGTTGATTGTGTTGTCTTTTGTGTTCTGGACTGGAGAAAGATTTGAATTTGAGAACTGCTAAGAAAGGTATTGACTTTAAAATATGAGCTTAAGGATTTGATGCTTTGGAGGGGAGGTTCTGCTTTTGTCTCCACAGAGGATGAGAACCTGCGGATTTTTCGAGATTCATGTGGTTTGATTCACCGAGACCTCCTGAAATGTTGCAGTAAAGAACCCCAAGAATGCAGCGCCCCCACTCAGCAGGAAGTAGCCAGGCAGGTTGACAATGCCCAGATTCCCTAAAAGATTGTTTAAGTGGGGTCCCTTCAGTGGTTCCTCTGAGCAGCAAGCCTGCTTTCGTGAGTTCCGCTCCACTCCAGGCATCAGTTTGGACCCAGAACGAATGCAGCTGGGGCTGGAAGGCAGCTGCAGCAGAGCTTTGCTAGGTGGCTGTGGTAAAAGGCACGTTACCCTGGCCCACTTGGCGCCTAGCTTGGGAGACGCCGTGGTGGTGCCAGGAGTATCAACAAATGCGACAAGTGCTGGAGCCCAGACAAAATGGAACACAGACCCTGCTGGGCTGCCCATGCTGCAGTGGGACAAGAAGGCGGTGGCGGTTCCAAGCTCTGCACGCCCAAGAGTCTGCGGCAGGAGAGGTAGGCTTTCCCGCAGCACCCGAGAAACCCCCGTAGTTGCTGCGGCAGGTCTCTGAGCCTACCTGCTTGCCTGAGCCAGTTGTGGTGGCCACGCCGGTAGGATTTGCAGAAGGAGGCAGAGGCAGGAGGATCACGAGTTCGAAGCCAGCCCAGGCACTATTAAATCCTGTGTTTATGTTTTAGTTCTTTCTTTTTTTCTTTTTCTTTTTTTTTGTAGCATGGAATAGCTCCTTTGGGGGAAAGATTCTTGGTTGTTTCAGAAACTGTGGCCTGAGCGACTGCTGGGATGACCACTTCAGTGCTGCATTGTTGGTTCGGGTACCAGCCATCATACCACTGCCAATTACCAAAAAGACTAAGCAGACTAAGATGACCCTGTATCGAGAGAGAAACGAGATTTTGGAGTGACAGCTGTGCTGTCATCGCGGTGTCTGCTGCTGCAGCCATGGTCACAGGACTGGCAATGGCACAAACATCGTTGGTGTCTGATACCATGGATAAACTGGCGAGACAAGTCAACGATGCTCTCCAGATTCAGAATGCCCTGAATGTCCACATTAAATTTGGACTTTAGAATTTAAATCAACAAACTGCCCTATTGTAGGAGCAGGTGGACTTCTAATGGCTTGTCAACAAATGTCTTGTTCACTTTTATTTCATTTGTGACACCTGGTAATATTGCTAATGCCTCTTATGTAGTGAAACAGCTCAATGGTTACTTGAATAGCCCTTGGAATGTTACAATTAGCACACCAGATTTTCGATGCCTCTGTGCCTCCTGTTTTAGCCAAAGGGTTGGTAGAATACCATAGCCCAACTGGGAGGCTGGGTCCAGCAGTGATTGGGGACCCTCTTGATGGCAATCTTAATGCCTGTTGCCATGGGCATTTGTCTCTGAAATCTGTAAGATCAGACAATCCATGGGAATGCAGCATATGGTCACTTAGCAAGTCCTTCTGAGCCTGTTGGCCCGTAACTCAGATGTACCCCAGGTTTGGTTGCAAATACTGCACAAACAATGAAGACTCCTCCATAGATGGAGAACTTCTACAGAAGAGGGCCCACCTAAGACAGGGAAGGGGCCCTCCCAAAGACGGGGAAGGGTTTACTCTTCTGAGATGATCTAAAACAGGAGGGTCTTCTGTCTTATAAAAAAAATCTAGGGGCGAGATGTTGGGATCATTTGAAGTCCTGGCCTCCAGCTGCTCTTCCCTGCTAGCGATCTTTACTTTCCTTGTGATTTGAGTTACTGAAAGTTGTTAAAGTTGTTTACCAACTCTGCTTCATGAGCACGTGTTGCCTTGAGGATCAGAGAATAAGGTTTTTCACCTGTTGACCCACCTGACTGTTGGGTATATAAGCCTCCGTGCTATTGAATAAAGGGCTTCTTACCAGTGACTAGAGGTCTGTGTCCCTGTGTCTGTCTGTGCTGTCTCTGTCTTTGTTTCAACCTCTAGCCCTTTGCCCGAAGCTCGTGAACTCTATGGTAGCGTACAGAGCGCAGACAGGCCTTTTGTGTGCTGCAGGTCCCTGTCTTCTGGAAGAGCTATCTCTTCAGTCCCAGGCATGGTGTTTCTGTACATCAACAGAAAACCAAGTGATACAGTAACACACAGCTGTAATCTCAGCACTTGGGAGGCGGAGGCAGGAGGATAAGAGAAGTTCAAAGTCATTCTCAGCTGTGGAGTTAAGACGCCAGCCTGGCTACATGAAATTGTCTCAGCTGGAGAGAGTTTGAGGCAAGCCTGGCTACATGAAATTGTCTCGAAAGTCAAAGCCAAGGACTGGTGAGGTGGCTCAGAGGGCAAACGTGCTTGGGGAGCAAGCCTGATGACCTGAAGTTAATCCCAGAACCCACAATTGGGAGGAAAGAACCAACTCCAGAAAGTTGTCCGCTGGCCTCCGCATGCATATTGTAGCCCACACGCACATCTTTCTCTCTCACACAAATAAAAATAAGCTGGGCGGTGGTGGCGCACACCTTTAATCCCAACATTTAGGAGGCAGAGGCAGGCGGATCTCTGAGTTCAAGGCCAAGCTGGTCTGCAGAGCAAGTTCCAAGAGAGTCAGAGCTAAACAGAAGCCCTGACTGGGAAAACATATCAAAACAATCTGTCCCTGCTTTTTCCTAAGAAAAACACTAAGTGGCAGAAGATACAGGTGCACTGGGAAGGCCCAGGGGCCAAGCCTGGGTAGCCACTGTCTCCTGAGCCCAGGCCCTCAGGCTTGGGAAGTAAAACAAGACAAGGAGTGGATCCTCATCACCAAGCTGGGCCACTTGGATTAGGACATGAACCCAGGAGAATGACCTTCCTCCTTCCTCATTAAGGGATCTGGAGATTATTACCTTTTCCCCTGAGAGTGTTGAGTTTTATTTTGTTTCTGGCTAGAGAGATGGCTCAGTGACTAAGAGCCAGGCCTGTTTTTCCAGAGAACCTGGGTTCAGTTCTCAGCACCTACATTGGGCGGCTCACAGCGACCTCTACAACTCCAGTTTCAGAGGATCAGATATGCCTCTGACTTCTCTGGGCACCCACACTCATTTACATTTACAAACACACACAAAAGACATGTCTGCATGAGTTTGTGTGTACCATGAGTGCAGGTGCTCTGAGGTGGTCAGGGAGTGTTGGGTCTCCTAGAACTGGAGTTACATATGGTTGTAAGCTACTTGATGTGGGTGCTGAGAACCCAACCCAGGTTCTCTGGGAGAGTTGCAAATGCTTTTAATCGCTGAGCCGTTCTCCAGCTCAGGAATGAGGTGGGTTTTTTTTTTTTTAAAAAAAAAACCATATTTTATTACAGATGGTTGTGAGCCACCATGTGGTTGCTGGGAATTGAACTCAGGGCCTTTGGAAGTGTAGCTATCTGAGCCATCTCTCCAGCCTTTGTTTTTTTAACAGGAGGTGCACTCTTAAAACTTAAATCATGATGCATCTGTTTTTGTTTTTTTTAATATTTATTATGTATACAATGTTCTGTCTGTGTGTATGTCTGTGGGCCAGAAGAGGTCACCAGACCTCATTACAGATGGTTGTGAGCCACCATGTGGTTGCTGGGAATTGAACTCAGGACCTTTGGAAGTGTAGCCAGTGCTCTTAACCACTGAGCCATCTCTCCAGCCCTTGTTTTGTTTTTTGAGACAGGGTTTCTCTATAGCTTTTGGAGCCTATCCTGGAACTGGCTTTTGTAGACCAGGCTGGCCTCGAACTCACAGAGATCCACTTGCCTCTGCCTACTGAGTGCTGGGATTAAAGGTGTGCGCCACCACCGCCGGGCCAGGGATGAGGTTTTAAGGATCATACCTATTGTAGAAAATTAGTTTAAGATGTGTTACATTCGTTTATGCTGTGGAACATTTGTTTAATGATGCAAAGATGTGTTGCATTCTTTTATGCTACATTTGTTTAACTCTTTGAAGCTGTGTTGCTTTGCCTAAAACACCTGATTGGTCTAATAAGGAGCTGGACAGCACAAGCTTGGGAAATTTCCAAGTCGCCACCGGCACTTAGCTCTGCCGGGGAGTGGTTGGGAGGGGGTTACAAAATACCACTTAGTAAGTGAAAGCAAACCAAGCAGGCGGCGGGGGTGGGAGACCTTCTGGGCTGTGAACCTTTTGGGCCTTTTAGACCGGTCTACCCAGTAGGTGTGGAGTTTGGATGCACATGGGGTGCCAGATGAAGATGGATGCTAAAAAGAAATCCCACACTGGCTCAGAATTGAGTATAATAAAGGGTTATTTATTTAGGGGTAGATTCACAGATCATAGTCCTCTGAAGGAAGGGGAAACTGAATCCAGCAGCCTGAATAGAGCATCAGCATTTATAGTATAAGAGGCCACGCCAAAGTGGGCAGGTAACTTAAAGGCTCTAGGATTTCCTACAGCATAGCAAGACAGGAGAAAGGATTGATGGGGCTGGGAGGCAGAGAGAATAAATAGAAAGAGAGCCGGCAGTGGTGGCAGTGGTGGTGCATGCCTTAATCCCAGCACTCAGGAGGCAGAGGGAAGTGGATCTCTGAGTTCGAGGCCAGCCTGGTCAACAAGAGCTAGTTCCAGGACAGACACCAAAGCTACAGAGAAACCCTGTTTCAAAAAACTGGAAAAAAAAAAGGAGAGAAAGAGAGAAGATCAAAGAATGAGAAAGAAGGGGCCACCCGCATAGCCAGACACGGAATAAGAAGGAAAGAAAAGATATACAGAAATAGAGAAAGGCAAAAGCCCAGAGGTAAAAAGTAGACAGGATAATTTAGGAAAAGCTTACTAGAAACAAGCCAAGTTAAGGCCAGGCATTCATAAGTAAGTCTCCATGTGTGATTATTTGGGAGCTGGGTGGCAGGCCCCCCCAAAGAGTCAAAGAATAAAAACAACACACGCAGTGATGAAGCCCATCAGACTGACCAGGAGACCAGGCTCAAGCTAGGGTTTCATTTTTTTTGTTTTTCAAGGCAACTTTTCTCTGGGTAGCCCTGGCTGTCCTGGAACTCTCTCTGTAGACCAGGCTGGCCTGGAACTCAAGGATATCCTCCTGCCTCTGCCTCCCGAGTGCTGGGATTAAAGGCATAGGCTGCCATACCTGCAACTGTTCTGTTTTTAATCAGACTTAAGTTATTACATTTTTCTCATATAAAAACCATAGCCTCAGCCTGGACCCTTTCCATGGAGGCTCTAGTTTGCGTTTTTCACAAGACAGTTAGTGAATTCTCGATATGGAGACTTGGGGACACAGTCACTTTCCAGAGGTCAGGGATTAGATAGCTGTAGTTTTGGAGTTGATATCAAAAGTGGACTTGGTGATGTCATCCCTGGTGGCAGTGTAGCCCCTGGCTGATCTTTAGAAGTCATCAATATCAGCCAGCAACAGCAGCTTCTTGGGCACCAGAACTGAGACAATGCCAGTGCCTCTGAGGGCAGGGATGAGGCATGCCAGCAGAGCCACAGTGGCTGGTCTCCTTGCATGGGGCAATGCAAGGCTTGCATGTGTTCCCCTAGTAACCTCTCTGCACAGAGACCATGGAAAGTTTGGGTAAGATGATCTTTCCGATGACTCTGACTATCTTCTTAGAGTTAACACCTGACCAGCATGACTGGTATAGTCTCCAATGGTGACAAAAAGTTTGGACTTTGCACTACAGAGATGGTTAAGAGCTCATATTGCCCTTCCAGAGGACCCAAGTTCAATTCCAAACACAACCACCTGTAACTACAGTTCCAGAAAATCTAACACCTGTAGCCTCCAAGGGCTCGAGCACTCACATGCACAGATAGACAGACAGACAGATAGACACACACAAAATTAACTGTTGGACAGTGGTGGTGCACACCTTTAATCCCAGTACTGCATGCCATTAATCCCAGCTCTTGGGAGGCAGAGGCAGGTGGATCTCTGTGAGTTCAAGGCCAGCCTGGTCTACAGAGTGAGTTCCAGGACAGCCAAACTGTTACATAGAGAAAGCCTGTCTCAAACAGAAAAAAAAAAAAAATCAAGGCCAGGCTGGGCACCATAGTGAGATCCTGTGTCAATATAAGAAAATGGGGCTAGAGAGAGGGCTCAGTGATTAAGAGCAAAGGACTAGGGTAGATTCCAGCACCCACAGGATAGATCACAAACATCTGTAACTCCAGTTCCAGAGAAGCTTAAACCCTCTTCTGACTTTGTGGCCATTGTATGTACTAGGTACACAGGTGTACAAGCAGGCAAAACACAAAATAAATAAAGAAAAGAGAGAAAAGAAAAGAAAAGAGAGAGAGAGAGAGAAGGCTGGGAATGAAGTTCAGTGATAGATAACCAGCCTATCTCTCCTGTGCCCTGACTTCCATCCTCAGGGAGTTGATTCCCTGCTGTTCTCAACTGCAAGTTTCTCAGCACCCCACCAACCCCCACCTCCCACCCCCACCCTGCCACTCCCCACCTGGCCACAGGCTCTAGAATGCTAAAGGAGGTGATGAGTAGCAGCTGGATTCTGGATAGCAGTCTCCATGGCCTTGGGAAGTTGGTACACTGTTAGGAGTCACTTTGTCACGTGACTAGATACTGGAGCAAACAATCCAGGGGGATCTGTTTTGGCTCCTGCTGTTACAGGTCCTTCCTTATGGTTGGCTGACTCCACATGGCTTCTAGGCTTTTGTGAGAACATCATGGTGGCAGCAGGGCTGGTGGAGGAATGAGCATGCTCATCTCCTGGTGGCTAGGAAGAAGGGAGGGGAGAGGAGAAGAAGAGGAGGGGAATGGATGGAAGCCAGGGACAAAATATACCAGTCATATTATGCCAGTGACCTCCTTCCTCCATCCTAGCCCCACCGTTTAATACCCTGCTTAGCGGAGACCTCATCAGTGGGGTCACCCATCCATGTCCCAGCAGGTTCTCAGTGCCAGCAGCTGGGACAAAGCCTTCAGCACAGGAATCTTTTCGGGAGATACTTTATATGGTAACTATAACAACCATGTAGTGTTTATCTCGTCTGTATGTCCTTTTCATGGGTGGAAAGCAAGACTAGAAAGAAAGGTGAGCCGGAAGGGAGAGGTCCCAGTCTGAGACCCTTTAACCTTTGTTGTTGTTGTTATTGTTTCTTTGTTTTTGTTTTTTGAGACTGTGTAACAGCTCTGATTGTCCTGGAACTCACCATGTAGACCAGGCTGGCCTCAAACTCACAGAGATCCACCTGCTCGTGCCTCCTCAGTGCTGGGATCAAAGATGTGCACCACCACTGCCCGGCAAGACCCTTTAACTTTTTTTAAAGGTAAGTAATCATTTATTTATTTATTTGATGTGTTTGAGACAGGGTCTCACTGTGGTGCCCAGGCTGACTTGGAGCTCACAGGGAGCCACATGCCCCTGCCAGTGCTGGTTAAGATTAAAAGTATGCACTGCCACACTCTGCTTCCTGCACCTTTTGCTAAAGTTCAGTTGTTGCTGTCTGTGTATTATATAGATAGGCCACAGTAGACATGAGGAGATCATGGGGTAACTTTGGAATTAGGTCTCCTTTCACTGGAATCCCAAAGGTCCAAGCCAGATTGTAAACCATAAATGGCAAGAGCTTTTACCCCGAGCAGTGTCAGAAGTACCTGTTTAGGAGACAGGGTCTCCTGAATCCGAGGCTGACTTCAAAGTTAGTAGGTAACAAAGGATGACCTTGAACTCCTGGATGCCAGTCTGCCCCTCCTGGTCCTAGAATGGCTTATTTAGCTCTTTGTCCTGTTATCTCTGTGTAGAGACTGTCACCCTTTCCCGTAATTTGCTAGATTGGCAGGCAAAAGCCAAGCAGCACACACCAGGGGCTTAACCCACAGAAGTTCATTGTCTTCCAGTTCGAGGACTGTGAAGTCAGGGCACTGTCAGGGCCGTGAAAAGAGGCGCTGAAACGGTCTTTCTCCTTGGGTTCTAGAGGAATGCGATCATGTCATAGTGTATGCTCCTTGTATTGCCTGAGTCCTACCACCACCTCCCTTAGAAATATCTACTTATATGCCGGGCGGTGGTGGCGCACGCCTTTAATCCCAGCACTCGGGAGGCAAAGGCAGGCAGATCTCTGTGAGTTCGAGGCCAGCCTGGTCTACAAGAGCTAGTTCCAGGACAGGCTCCAAAGCCACAGAGAAACCCTTTCTCGAAAAACTAAAGAAAGAGAAAGAAAGAAAGATCTTTTGTTTGTTTGTATATTAGGGTTAGGAGGGCATGTGCCCCAGTTTAAGTGTGGAGGTCAGAGGACTTGTAGAAGCTGGTTCTCTCCTTCCACTATTTGAGCTCTGGAAATTGAACTCAGGTTGTCAGACTTTGTGACAAGCGTCCTTGCCCGATGAGCCACCTCACCAGCCCTACCCCCTCCCCAGTGATCCTAATTTGATGGGTTTCGCTTCTGCAAAGACTAGCTCTACGAGTGAGGTATGGTGGCTGTGCTGATAACGTCTGTCAACTTGAGGTGTGCTAACATCATCTAGGAAGAGGGACTAGCAACTGGGGAATTGCCTAGATCAGACTCAACTGTAGGCATGTCTGTGGGGAAATTTTCTTGATTAATGATTGATGTGGGAGAGTCCAAGCCAGTATGGCAGTACCACCCCTGGGCTGGTGGTCCTGGGCTGTATAAGAAAGCAGGCTGAGCAAGCCATGAAGGGCAAAGCAATGACCAATGTTCTGTGGCCTCAGTTTTAGTTTCTGCTTTGAGTCCCTGCCCTGACTCTCCTCTGTGATGGATGACCTGAGGGTGGTGAAATTAAATGAGCCCCTTTTACTCCCCAACTTGCTTCTGGCCGTGGTTTTGTCACAACACAAGCTTAAGACAGTAGCGTGGTGTGGTGTGTAATCCCAGCCCTCACGGGGTCAAGGCCAGAGGGCTGGGACTCCGAGGGTAACCTCCCTTGTCTCAAAAAACAGCAACTCCCTCTAACCCCCGCCCTGCAAGACAGGGTTTCTCTGTGTAACCCTTGGCTGTCCTGAAACTCACACTCCAGGCTGGCCTCCAACTAAGAGACCCACCTGCCTCTGCCTCTTGATTCCTGGAATAAAAACATTGCCCAGCACACCTGGCTGGAGCAATACTTTTTGTTTGTTTGTTAGTGATTGTTTTTTTCAAGACAGCATTTCTCTGTGTAACAGCTGTGGCTGTCCTGGAACTTACTTTGTAGACCAGGCTGGCCTTGAATTCACAGAGATCCACCTGCCTCTGCCTCCTTCCTGAGTGCTGAAATTAAAGGCGAAGAACATCTTGACCAGTTTGAATTTTTAATTCTCCTGCCTCCAAATCCTGGGATTACAGTAATGTGCCACCATGCCTAATTTAATGCGGTGCCAGGGATCAAGCTTGGGACTTTATGCATATCAGACAACACTCTATCAACAGAGCTGGAATAACTAGCCCCAACACCAGAATTTTGGAGGAAACCAATAGACAGGAGGAAGTGTGGTTACTGGGGGTCAACAACATTGCCCATGCCCATGCCTGACACAGGACCTCCCCTGTAATACTGCCTGTCTGTATGACCGGGGGAGAGGTTGGAGACAGTCCTCTTCAGTGGTAGGGTTGGGCTTGGGACCCACAGTCATGCCCAGAGGTGAATAAAGATTTCCCCGAGGGACCCAGTAGTGAATCTGCAGGGACATGTAACCCAGCACAGAGAGGCAAGCTGAGGGATGGTGGGATGTCTATAGGTGCGGTGCAGTCCAGTCATTCACTTAACAAATGCTTTTCGTCCACTACCTCCCCAGGCTCACCTCCACACTGGCACAGTCTTTGCCAGCGAATATTGACTGGCACAGGGCCCGGAGACTGCTGATGGGACTCTGCTCTGCAGCTTGCTTCAGCAAGAAAGGCTGCCAGGAGGGATTAGTAATGTCTGCCACCGGCATGAAATGGGATGGCAGGGAGGCAGATGGAAGGAAAGAGGCCAGACACAGCAAATGAGGCACAGAAAGACAAGTCACTTTAAAGGGGACACCCAGGGTCTGCATAAGACGAACCGTGTCTTCTCCAGGATTCCTGCGTTAAAGTCCTAAATCCCAGCACCTCAGAAGGTGACCACATCAGAGATAGGCTGTTTTGTGTTGTTGTGTGTTTTTATTTATTTGTTTGTTTGTTTTTGAGACAGGGTTTTTCTATGTATTCCTGGCTATCTTAGAACTCACTATGTTGACCAAGATGGCCTCAAACTCAAAGATATATGCCTTTCTCTTCCTCCCAAGTGCTGGGAGTAAAGGCTTGCATACCTATGCCTAGCCTGTGTGTGTTTCAAAAGTATGCCCTGCTTTAATTGTTTTTATTACATTTTTAGTATGTGTGTTACAAAACGTGGTGGTCAGAGGACAGTCCTGGGGAGTTGGTTCTCTCCTTTTAATGAAGTGGGTCCTAGGGCTGGAATTCAGCTTGTCAGGCTCTGCGCACTGAACCATTTCATCAGCCCTGTTAATGTTTCTGTTTCTTTCTTTTTTTTCTTTTGGTTTTTCGAGACAGGGTTTCTCTGTAGTTTGGGTCCTGTCCTGGAACTAGTTCTTGTAGATCAGGCTGGCCTCGAACTCATAGAGATCCGCCTGCCACTGCCTCCCTGCCTCCCGAGTGCTGGGATTAAAGGCATGCGCCACCATCGCCCAGCAATATTTGTGTTTCTAAACAGAGTCTCAAGCCAGGTGGTGGTAATGTACACCTTTAATCCCAGCATTTAGGAGGCAGAGGCAGGTGAATCTCTGAGTTCGCGGGCAGTCTGGTCTACAGAGGGAGTTCCAGGACAGCCAGGGCTACATAGAGAAACCCTGTCTTGAAAACAAACAAACAAGCAAATAAACAAACAAAAAAGAATTCAAAGCTAGTCTCTGCTACTTAGTGAGTTCAAGCTGTCCTGGGCTATTTGAGACCCTTTTTTAAAAAACAAACAAAACTCTAAAAAAAAAAACAAAAAACAAAAAAAAAAACAAAAAACAGAAGAGAAAGCAAGAATGAGAGGCAGAGCTGTGCTTGACATCAGCTCCCAACCCCTCTCCTCTGCCAATGTTGAGCCAATGATCTGTAGGTGATCTGAGACCTGGGCTTCTCACCTGTGACAGAGTTTCTGGGAGAGAGGCAGAGAAAGAACTCAGGTATGGCCCCCTGCACACGGTGGTTGGTATTTATAAGCTTTCAATTCTCTTGCTTATTCATCCACTAATCTATTCAATAATAGTTATTGAGCGCCCGCTGTGTACTTCTGCTAATTAGGGCCTGGGAATGGAGTGTGAAAGCTAACTAATAGGCTCTTCAAGTTCATTCTTATTTCTATGATTATTGCAACTCTCTGCCTTCAAAGCAGCTGCTGATATGTTGATGGATAAGAGAAAGCTTGTCCCTGAGGTGACCAGGAACCTAGCAGTGTAGTCTGAGGATTGAGAAGGGTCCAGGCAATGAGAAGCTGAGGTGGGATTTCCCAGGGAGGCAAAGCCCTCAGCAGGCCTCCGTTGAACCTACTTTGTGTCTATGTCACCATTGTCTGATCTTGGAAGCTAAGCAGGGTTAGGCTTGGTTAGTACTGGATGCGAGTGTCTGCCTTGTGGCACTTGCTGCGGAAACCAGTGGGGAGCTGGAGGTGCTCATGTGGGGAAGACAGCGGCCTCTCTGGCTGAGCTCATGGTAAACAGGTCAGCAGTGAGTGTTGAAACAGAAAGGATGCAGAGACACTAGACAAGGTGACACCTGTGCTACATTTGGAGGATTTGTTAGTCAACTAGCCTGCAGGGAGCACCAGGGCTCACGCTGAGAGTGACAGGGTTGCTGTGGACAAACGTATGTGGACAGTTACATTGTTTCTGAGGTGGTAGAGAATGGAGATTTCCAAATGTGTTGGCCAATGAGAAAGAGGTTCAGAGATTTAGTGGTTTCTTGGGTTGGCCCAAGGGCTTAAAGTCACTAAGAAACCAATGTTTTTCCATCTCATCAGGGTGCCCTTGAATACATTCTCCCCTCCCTCTTCCTCCTTCCTTTCCTTTTTTGTGCACAGGGTTTCTCTGTAGCTTTGGAGCCTGTCCTGGAACTAGCTCTTGTAGACCAGGCTGGCCTCGAACTCACAGAGATCCACCTGCCTCTGCCTCCCGAGTGCTGGGATTAAAGGTATGCGCCACCACCGACTGGCACTCAGCCTGCTTTTTATGCCACCCAGGACAACCAGCCCAGGGGTGACACCATCCACAGTGATTGAGCTCTCAATCCTTAACCAAGAAAATGCCCCCACATATTGACATGCCTACAGGTCAATATAACGGAGGCATTTTCTCTGTTGAGGTTCCCTCTTCCTAGATGACAATAGCTTGTGCTAAGTTGACAAACAACCAAACAGAAATCCACAGGACACTCTTTTTTTGGTGAGTGTGTGTGTGTTTGTGCCACACTGAGAATGTGGGGACCTGAGGACAATGTGCCAGACTCAGCGTTCTTTGTTTTGTTTTGTTGCTTTTTTTTCTTTTGTTTGTTTTGTTTTTGTTTTTGGGTCCCCCGAAGACTGAACTCAGGTCTCCAGACTTGGTTGCACACTCTTTCACCCATTGAGCCAGCTTGCTCGTTTGTTTTTGGGACAGGATAATGAGAAGCAGGGGACTGACTTAATCGGGTCACATTTTAGGAAGATCATTCAGCTGTGAAATAGTAGCCAGGTTAAAAGAGTATAGAAAGATGGCTTAGTGGTTTGGAGACCAGGCTGCTCTTCCAGAGCATCTGAGTTCAATTCCCAGTACCCATATGTGGGTTTACAACCGACTGTAACTCCAGCCCTAGGGGAACTGATGCTGTCTTCTGGCCTCCTGAGGGTACTGCATACACGTGGTGCACAGACAAACATGCAGCCAAAATACTCATAAACATAAAAAAGAAATAGAAATGGGATGTGGGGAAGATTAGAAGAGGGAAAAGAGGCAGGGAGCTGGGTGTGAGACTGCAAAGTGGGGAAGGGGCATCGGCAGTGTTGGAGAGTGAGAACCTGGAGGTAAAGGGGACAGGGATGGAAGACAGCTGGTGGCAAATACTTCATGGTCAGTTTTGAGGGGACCAGGGCAGAGGGCTGGCTGAGGGATAGTGCTGGGGCTGCTCATAGCCTAGATGGTAGCATTGGAGCCTGGGGAGTTGAGGGACTCAGAGTCCCAAGGACTAACCACTAAGGCTTTGGAGACTGGTGTCCAGTGTGCCCAGGGCAGAATGACCAACCTGCTCAATGTCTTTGGCATTTAGAGATAACCACACTGCTGGTGACCTCGGCAAATAGCTTCTGTGGGGTGGCACTGCTTGGACTGGGGAGTGAGTGGGAGGTGAGGGCAAGGATAGACGTGTGTGAACAACGAAGAACCCCTTCCAGAAGCCCTGTCTGGGGGAAGGGGACAGCGGGGCAGCATTAGCTGGAAAGGGAAGCCATCATGAAAGAGGCTGGAGAGAGAGGTGAAGAGGGGTTTGGCTGGGGTCCAGAGGCGAGGATGAAAACCAGCACTGTGAGGCTAGGCAGAGGGCGCCTTGGGAGTGAGAGGCAGAGCACATCCTTTGGCAGCTGATTGGAGGGGCTGCCCCTGGGGCACATGGATGGATGGGCCAGGCTGCTGCGTGCAGGGTGGGTAAGGTACCTGGGGCTCCAGGTGAGGCTCTGGGGATGGTGAAAAGACCTCTTTGATTGGACAAGACAAGGCTAGAAAGCCCCTCCAAGTACCAGGCTGGGCAAGATTTTCAGGAAGACAATAGGGAACCATGGGAGGTTATTGAGCAGGAGTGGGCCATGATGGAAGAGGTACTGAAGACATTGCATCCAGCTATACATTCATCATGGAGTGATAGGATCAGATATGCAGGGATCTGGGTTGTTGGTTAAGTCTGAAGGGAAGCTGCAGGTTGTCTGATGTCAGAGGAGCTTCTTAGACAGAGGTCAAACCCTGGAGTCCCTCTGTGGATCCAGTAGACCAGCGGTGATGGCCTTAAGTTGGTCCACAGTGTATGGGCTACTTTGTGCAGCAGGAAGCTAAGGCCTGTGGGGGTGCTGGGTTAGTTGGATGCTGGCTCCACAAGGAAACCAGTATTGAGGGATGTGCTTGCTGCATTCCACCTGAGATGTTATTGGATCCTCTTAATAATTGATGAGGTGAAAATTATTCCTTTTTACGAGTGGAGGAGAAGAGGGCCAGAGAGGGCAAGTCACTCACATACGGTCACATAGCAAGCAAAAAGGAGAACTGGAGTCACCCTGGATTGGAGTTCTCTGGCTTGCTTTTGTCTAGCGTGTTCCACCCAGAGAGTCTCGGCAGCTCTGAGGTGGGGCTTACTGCGGATGGATCTAAGGTTCAGTGACTCCCATGACCCAGGGTAGGTGGGTGGGCACCAAAGGCCAGATAACCAGTCCAGGAGCTTTGATCCTCTTGGTGCCAGGCTCAGCCTCCTTGGGAGGTCACTTGTGCCCTGGCCAACGTGGGTCTCCTGTGGTCCGGACTGCCACCGCCAGAGGGCGCATCTGTTGCCCAGGTGAGGGTGAGGGGCATCCACTCCTCAAAGCTTCTGGAACCCAAGAAGCCTCCTGGAGCTGGAAGCTGCCTCTTATGTGGTCTGGGAGGTCCCTGCTGCTTTCCTGTCAACCAAGACCGTTTAAACCCTTTCCTCTTAGCTCTGCAGACGCTTGGCTCGAGGCATCAGATCTCCCTGCCCTGGGGGCCAGGAAGCCTGGGGTCCAATTCTCAGACTTCATAGCTACTTCTGCTTGGCCCAGAGCCTCCTTTAGCCTCTGAGCAGAGGTGGTGCCAAACACTGGATTGCCACCTCTGTTACCGCTCAGCATTTTTTGCACAGTGGGGGTGGGGTGGGTGTTGCTGCAGAGAGTGGTGATCACTAATAGGGATCAGAGATGGGAAGGAAGCACCCTGGGTCCCCAGTAAGCCAGAAGGCCCCTAGGGGGCACAGAGAACTCTGAAGGAGGCATTCCTGTTTGAGTAGCACTGAAGGGGCTAGGGAGAACTCCCTGGGCTCCTCCCCTAGGACACCTCTCAGTACCCACCTTCTCGAAAGGAGAGCAGTTCCCCTTCCCCCGTTGCTCAACCAGGTTTCTGCCTGGGTCCTGCCGCCCTCCTTCCTCCACTCTAGGCTGCCTTCCTCCCCAAGTTTAGCCCCTTGGCTGTGGCCACTGAGGGCCTGGCGAGGGTCCCAGGCACCACACCACAGCAGCCAGCCTCTGCTCCGGACAGTCCCAGTCTGTCTGGCAGGGCTGGCAGATTAGGGATTGGCTGGAGCTGCCCCCGCCTTTGAGAGGAGGGGAGGCCCGGTGGCTCACCCAAGGTCACCCTTTCTTTCCTTTCCCAGCATCCCTGTTCAACCCTGTCCCTCTGCCTCACCTTGAGGAGGGAGGAGGCAAGATGCCTAGCAGGTCCAGTACACAGGAGCCCAGCTAAGGGAAAAGACTGTGGGCTTCTGTTGCCTGTTCTTCCCCCCAGCCAACGCTGAGTGCCTGCTGTATGCTAGGCTCTAGGAACACAGCCGTGAACACAATGACCCAAGCTATCAAGCACGTTTGTGTCTGTGAACCAAGTGGTAAATTAATGAGTTCTTCTGGTCTGGCTGGGCCAAAGCAGGCTTTCCTGGGGATCTGAGGGCCCAGGAGTCTTTCAGGGCCTAGGCAAGGGAGGCAAGCCTCAGGCAGAGGC
The DNA here is from genome assembly GCA_004026605.1 of Ondatra zibethicus. Lineage (NCBI taxonomy): Eukaryota > Metazoa > Chordata > Mammalia > Rodentia > Cricetidae > Ondatra > Ondatra zibethicus. Next base: position 24,058 of record PVIU01015995.1, read on the forward strand.
CTATATGGGGCCACGCTGGGCCCTAGTTCTCTCAGCAGGACTGCACAGGGGACAAATGTGCCTGACTGTGGGCTTGCTGTGAGGCAGCCCGTGCCCTGGCTTGCATCCCTGAGAAGAAGGCAGGGCGCTGTCTTGTTCGCCTTCCCTCCCTGAGGGCCAAGAGTGGAAGCTCATCCGTCAAAATGGCGGGAGAGCATTCCCGGGAGACTTGCGCTCTCTTGCCAAGCTTGCAGGTGGCCTCAGGGAGGTGAGGGACCTGGTTCTTGCAGCTTGCTTCTGTGCTTCCTCAGGCTGCATGAGAGGAGGGGCTGGCCCCTGGCTGCCTCTTTCCCTTATCACACCCCATATTCCTGGCCACGTGGCACCTCTGCACCCCACATCTGAGGGAAGATGATTCCTGACCTTAGGACTTGGAGAACTAGAGAAAGGTGGGTGGGACCTGGGGTACTGTGGGGACTGAGTCCTGTGGCATAGCCACACCCCACAGCCCTAGGGCGGCAGGGAGGGGGTGCTGTCTCTTTAAGAGCCTCCAGGCTGCTAGGAGCAGATGGCCAGATCGGCCAGGGCCCCTTGTCCTTTGTGTGCCTTCTCACAAAAGAGGGGGCCAGCTGGGGAGGGGGCGGCTGCAGCAGGTGGGAGGGGTGGGGCCTTGCCCCTCCCCTGAACCCTTGCAGCTTGGGGATGAAATTGATCACATGGAACCAGCCACCTCTCTGCGCCCTGTGGCCCCCACAGTTGTCCCTAAACTCTTCTGATGTCCCTCCTGTGTTGTGTCTTACCTCCTTGGCAGAAGGCTCTCGACAAGACATCAGGGCTTCCAGACAGCACCATTACCTCAAAAATAATAATAAAACCTTCCTGCCCTGCCCCCACCCTAGAGTAGGATCTTCCTTTGGTGTGTGTGGGGGTGGGGTGGGAGTGGCTGAGGCTGGCACCAGGGATGAATGAGAACAGAATTGGGTCCTAGTGTATGGGAGAAGTGGCTGTAGGACAGAAGGGAAGCCAGTGGCTTGGGATCCTCACTAGGCCTTGTGCTAAGGCCCATGGGGCAAGCCCTGGTGGAAGGAGACAAGAACTAAAGCTTGATTCTTGAGGCCTGGGTTAGGACAAAGTTTTGGCCTAGGAGCCTAGGTTCTAGAATGGAAGGAGACAAGTGGAGGATGGGGACCCAAGGGAAGTCTTGACTAATGGTCGCCATAAGCAAGGAAGCTGCCATCGTAGCAGAGTGTGCTGTGCACAGCGGGCACCAGCTAGGCAAAGGCATAGAAATAGGAACACCTCCCTAAAGGGTAGCTTGGGACAGGTATAGCTCCCTGCCACTCGTTTCTAGGGTTCACCAGAAGTCACTTTGCTTCTTGGAACAGACCCCTTCAGCTTAGATCGCCTCTTCATTCATTCTTTCTTTGTCCCAGATCTCCCCATCCTGGGGTTTGCTTGGTTCTCAGCTCATGATTTAAGGGGAGGAAAAAGGTCCTATAACTCTGGCCCGAGGTGTGGCGGGCAACGTGGCCGCTGACTGGGTGGCTCTATGTGACCCGACAGTGCTAAAGTCGGGTGGGGTAATGTCTGCCTCTGCCAGCCGCGGGCAAGGAACCCCCAGGAACAGGACGCCCCAGCCAGGTCGTGGCCTGACCACAGGACCCCGGCCGGTCGGCCACAGCCAGTGGATGGGGGCGGGGATCCCCGGTTGGGGCCAGGGCTGCTTCTAAATTTAGGAATCTGATTACAGAGTGGCCAAGGAAGGGAAGGGAGAGGAGGGTGCGAGTGCAGGCTCGGCTCGATCTGGGCATAGCGGGGTGTGCCTGGATAGAGGCGTGTCCAAGGAGTCCGGGGCTCCCCGTGGGAGGGGCGGCGGGCGGGGGCTTAGGGCCTGTGTGCGCTGCAGCACGTGCCCCAGGCGGCGGGGACGGGCACGGGCGCAGCTCGCAGGCTTCGAGCTGCTGCCGGTGAGTGCGCTGGCTCTTTGTGTGCCTGGCAGGGTGGCTGGGTCTGGCTTTGAAAGTCTCTGCCCACCCCCTCCCCCAACTCCGTCTGTGCCTCCCAACCGGCTTCCCTGTCTGTCACTATGCCCGTGCCTGTCCGGGGCGGGGGGGATGCTGCTTCCAGCTGGGGTGACAGTGAATCCAGTGGGGAATTCGCCCCCTTCAGCCCAGACCTTGCCCTATAGCTTCCATGCCCATTCCTCTTTGGTACCACTGATTTGGGGCGCAGACTGCAGCAGTTAAGAGACACTAGGGTGACCCCTGGGGACCCAGAGATCCTGCAGAAGTCAGGTTCTGGCCCAGTAGCTCTTGGAGAAATTCATCTCGCGCCTGTCCGGCCTCCCATCCGCTTTGGCCCCCAAGGGCGCATGAAGGGGGGGTCCCCCTGCGGAAGGGGGGGCAGGGAGTTCCTTGGCAGGAAGAGAAATGGAAGGAAAAGCTGGGCTCCACCCGGGCGGGAGGACAGGCGGCCTCTGGGCCCCCGGGGCAGACCACAGTAATCGGAGCCCACTAGTGTGTGGAGCCGGTGTGCTTGTGGGTGGGGTTGACCCCGGGGCTTCTCCTGGGGGACACTGAGGTCTACCCACAGGGGCCAAGTCTGAGAGCTCAAAGACTCGAGGGGCGCTCCCTGGGGGGGGTACGCGCGTCCCATCCTAGTCCTGACCCCACCCCCTGGAGGTCTAGCCCCGGCCCTAGGCCCCGCCCCCGGGCCCTCCCTCCCACCCCAGGGCCAGATGTTCAGCTGGCGGAGGCATCGACTGGGGGAGGGGTGCTGAGGCCGCAGCCGGCACTACTTCCCTGCCAGCAGCTTCATTGTGTGCGCGAGGAGCGAGCGGCGGCGGAGAGCGGGCGAGCGAGCGGCGGTAGCGCGAGCGCGGCGGGGCGAGAGAGCGCGCCGGGGAGGGTGCGAGGCGGCGCCCGCGGCTGCGCTGCGCCCGCCTCCCGGCAACTCTGCTCCAGCGCCGCACGCCGTGCGCGCCGTCCCGCCGCCGGGGCCCCCGCGGGCTGGAGTGGCTGTCGTGGGGTCCGGCCGGGCAGGATCTCCCCCAGTGGGGACTGGGCATCCTCGGCACAGCCGAGGGGCGCGGAGCCCGCAGCGGCGGCCACTGCGCGGCAGCCCTCGCCGGCCGAACGGCGTGGGCAGGCGCGCGGCGCGGCTCCGGGGCTCCCCGAGGGCAGCGCGCCCCGACTCCTCCCGGGGGAGCCCCAACCCCGAAGGGCGCACGGAGCAAGTGTGCCCCCGGCCGCATCGTCCCCCACGTACCCCCACTTCTTCATAAACTTTTCTGCGGTCCTCGCCCGTGGGGGTCGCAGTGAGCGCTAGGGCAGCCCTCCGGGGCTCCGACCTCTCGGACCCTAGCCACGCTGACCTCCCGCCTCTCATAGCCTCAGTGGCGACCTCTCCAGGCCGGGCCGGGCGCGGCACTCGAGACAAGCGCGGCAAGCTCCGACACTCTCCAAAGGCTCCCGCGACCCCCCGGGGCAGCCGGGCGGGGTAATGCCCTCGGTGATGGAGAAGCCCAGTGCGGGCTCCGGGATCCTGTCCCGAAGTCGGGCAAAGACGGCACCCAACGGCGGACAGCCGCACTCGGAGGATGACAGCAGCGAGGAGGAGCACTCGCACGGTGAGCCCGGTGGCCTAGGGTTAAAGGCGCGCTGGTCCGGGGAGGAGACACGGAAGGTGGGGAGGGGGAGAGTTGCAAACCACAGATGGTTGCCGCTCCTGAATTGCAGCCTTTGCTTTCTCGTGCTTGGGGGCTACCGGCACCGGGAATCTACAGCCTGGGCCGCTGCCCACCCACCTCCCCTTTGCCCTCAGTTTCTGAGGGAGCTTATAGGGTGCCTCACTTGGATGGATTGGGTCCCTTTTACCTTGCCACCTTGCAGGGGACTGAGGTTTGATTGGGCAGGGGCTGGAAAGACACCTCCATGCGGAGCTGTGAAGCTCATGTGGTGGGGAGGAGCCCAGGGCTCCCTGCAAGGATGAGGTCCAGGTCTAGGGGCAACCCTCCAAGCCTCCACCCCCCAGCCAGAACAAAGCACTTTGCTCTGGCCTGGCCTTTAAAACTGTCCTCTTAACCCCCTCCCCCCCATGGCCATGACTAGGCAGGGTCTCTCTCCTAGTCCCCTCTGTCTCGGAGGGTAGCTGGGGAGAACTACCAGGGAAAAGTGAGTTTCCTGGGTGGTGGGGGCCCTGAGTGGCCAGAAAGGAGAACTCCAAATCAGCCACCTCCCCCGCCATATCCTCCCCCCACTTCCCTGGAGTCTTGACTGCCTCCCCTGGCTCCACAGACAGCATGATCCGTGTTGGAACCAATTACCAAGCAGTAATTCCGGAGTGCAAGCCTGGTGAGTGGCAGGACAGACGTGGAGGGAGGGGTGGAGGCTGATGGCTTGGCCTGCAGCCCCACCTGGGAACTCTTGGCTGGCTCCTGCTTGAAGGACAGGCGGTGGGCGGGGTGGGTGGCCCCGTGGCACTGTTACTTTTCCTGCTCTGCCTTCCTGTCTGGGTCTCTGCTCCTCCTTCCCTTCTGGGCCTCACCTCCCAGCTTGACTGTGTTGCTCAGTGGTCTCCTGTCCCTGTGAGTGCCACAAGGCTAATTCTGCTCTTCTGCCTTTCAGAGAGCCCAGCGCGCTATAGCAACAAGGAGCTGAAGGGGATGTTGGTGTGGTCACCCAACCACTGTGTATCAGACGCCAAACGTGAGTGGGGTGGGCCCCAGTCAGGCTTAATCTTGGGAGCGGGGCTCCAGCTCCAGCCCTGCCCAGGCCAGCTCTTCCTAGAAGTGGGCTGTTAGTTCCACCAATATGGAAGTCTGTGGTAGGAGCACTGCCGTAGCCTAGGAGCTTGAGGTCAGCCTGGGCACTATAAAGAAGGGGGCTGCAGACTGACAAGTGGTCCTTGCTTTGAGGGGCTTACCCTCTGTGACCCCCCACTCCTTCCCCCTGCAGTTGACAAGTACATTGCCATGGCCAAGGAGAAGCATGGCTACAACATTGAGCAGGTGGGCTGGAGGTCCTGAGGGATGGGAGTGGGACAGGGTAGAACAGCATCGGGGTGGCAGAACCTGAGCTGCTCCTGTCCTGGGCCAGGCACTCGGCATGCTTCTGTGGCATAAACACGACGTGGAGAAATCGCTGGCTGATCTAGCCAACTTCACCCCCTTCCCTGATGAGTGGACGGTGGAGGACAAGGTGCTGTTTGAACAGGCCTTTGGATTTCATGGCAAGTGCTTCCAGCGGATCCAGCAGATGGTAAGACTATGTCCATGGCCCATTGAGTGCTCCTCAGCCCTTCAGTCAGGAACAGCTTACCTGGGGCCAGAGTCTCAGGTGGACTCCTGTTTCTGGCCTTGCTTCCCCAGCTACCTGACAAGCTGATTCCCAGCCTGGTGAAGTATTACTACTCTTGGAAGAAGACCCGAAGTCGAACTAGTGTGATGGACAGGCAGGCCAGGCGGCTGGGTGGCCGCAAGGACAAAGAAGACAGGTGGGGGTGGGGGTTGCTGGTAGGGGGCAGGGGCTGACAATATTTTGGGTTGGGCCTTGCCTCATTTTCTCACTGGCCCTGTGTCAGCAGTGATGAGCTTGAAGAGGGACGAGGGACTGTGAGTGAGGGAGAGCCAGATCCTGGAGACCCCAAGCGAGAGGTAAGGTCCCTATCTGCTCTGCCCTGCCTACCCCTCAACTTGACCTCAGAAGCACACAGTGTTCTTTATTTCCCTTCAGCCTCTGCCATCTCGACCTCTGAATGCACGGCCTGGTCCTGGGAAGAAGGAGGTTCAGGTGTCTCAGTACCGCCACCACCCACTTCGAACTCGGAGACGTCCACCCAAGGGCATGTACCTGAGTCCTGAAGGCCTCACCGCGGTGTCGGGAAGCCCAGACCTCGCTAACCTCACACTCCGAGGTCTCGACTCACAGCTCATCTCTCTTAAGCGCCAGGTGAGGGCCCGAGGAAAAGGGGCCATGCAGAGGGGATCATCAGCTCCTGAGACCTGTGCTGGGGCAGCTGAGGTGTAAGGGAGATGGTGCAGTGCCAAACTTGACTCTCTGCCACCGTCAGGGATTCAGGATAGCATGACATTCCTTTCTGGTATGTGTGGTGTGTGCGCGCGCGCAGGTGTGCACATGTATGAATGATAAGTGCATGGGCAGGTGGGCCTTGGTGTTCATGTGGTTCTCTCTTTCTACCTTTACATGAGTTCGGGGAGCAAGCTCAGGTTGTTGGGCTTTGTGGCAAGCACTTTTACCTGCCTGTCTGGGCAGCTCCCTGGCCTTTTTTGGGGGGAGTGGGGAACAGGGTCTCAATGTATTCTAGGTTAGTGTCAGACTAGCTCTGTAATAGAGGATAACCTTGAGTTTCTGACTCTCCAGTCTCCACTCCCCCATCCCCAGTGCTGGGATGACAGGCATGTATCATCATGTCCTGTTTGTGAAGTGTTGGGGATCAAGCAGTACCAGCTGAGCTCTTTACTCGCTAGCTCTTCTAGACCTTAAACATAGGCAGGTGGCTGTCCTTGGCTACAGAGTGAAGTTGAGGCTATCTGGGGTATGTGAGGCCTTACCTCGTTTATTTTATTATTTTGTGTGTGGGCAGGGGCTCACACATGCCATAGTGGAGGGCAGACAACTTGTGGAGTTGGCTCTCTCTACTAGGTAGGTCCTGGGAATCAAACTCAGGTCAGGATTGGTGGCAAGCACCTTTAAGGAAATGCAAGCTCCATGTATGTATGTGTATACGATATGTGTATGGGCACAGTGCCGTGTGCTTACGTGGTTCTCTCCTTCTACCTTTATGAGTTCTGGGAATCAGACTCGGGTCATCAGGTTTTGTGGCGAACACTTCCACCTGTCTGTTTCGCCCTTCAGCTTCCTAGCAAGCCCCAAGACTTGTTCTCAAATAAGAAAGCTGGGTGCTGTGGCAAGCGCCAGTAATCCCAGCACTTGGGAGGGAGAGGCAGGAGAATTAAGAGTTCAAGGCCAGTCTCAGCTCTATAGCAAGTTTGAGGTCAAACTGGGCTGTGGTTCCCTCAAGGAAAAAAAAAAAAATCCCACCAACATGGGCGAATCGCCAGTGTCCTAAGATTTTGAGGAAGGAATGGGCTGGGATGGTGGTGGCAGCTCCGTGCTCTATGGAGGGGAGGGCTGGGGCAGGGGCGATGTTGGCCTCCTGGGATGCACAGTCCCATGGTCCTTTCTCTTTGGCCTCTGTAGGTTCAGAGCATGAAGCAGACCAATAGCAGCCTCCGCCAAGCACTGGAGGGTGGCATTGACCCTCTCCGCCCCCCTGAGGTAAGGCTGTTATGTTTATTTGGGTGCAAAAGGGGCTTTCCCCTAGAGGCAGAACAGACATGAGGAGGAAGCATGTATTTTTACAAAACCCTTTTCATATTGACTTGGGTGGTGTGGAGTCGGATGGGGCGGACGACACCACAGTGCACAGCAGGGGGTCTGAGGATAATCTGCAGGAGTTGTTTTCTTCCGTGTTGTGGATCCTGGGGATCACACGGGTCATCAGCCATGGCGGCAGAAGCCTTTACCCTCTGAGACATCTAACCAGCCCCCACATACGTTTTTAATTTATTACTTATTTTTGGCTTTTTGAGACAGGGTTTTTCTGTGTAGCCTTGGTTGTCCTGGTTTTCGCTCTGTAGACCAGGCTGGCCTTGAACTCAAAGATCCGCCTGTCTCTGCCTCCCAAAATCCTGGCATTTTGAAAGATTATTTCTTTTCGTGTGTGTTTGTCTACTGTCTTTGTAAATGTGTCCCTGCTGTCTGTGGAGGCCAGAAGAGGGCGCCAGATACCCTAGAGCTGGAGTTCCAGATAGTGCTGGGAACTGACCATAGGTTCCTCTGCTGGAGCGCCCGTGCTCTTAACCACTGAACCATTTATCTCTCTATTCCCCCCTCCCTTTATATATTTTTAGTATAATGATTATTTATATTCTTGCTTTTCAGGCGAATACCAAGTTCAATTCCCGCTGGACCACAGATGAGCAACTTCTGGCTGTACAAGGTGGGCCATGCCATGGCAAGAATTGAGAATCCTAGAGACCTCTCTTACCTTTCCAGGAGCTGAAGTAGAGGGGAAATAAATAGTTCTGGGGGGCATTTACAGTTTGCTGCCCTTTTTGACCCTTGCAGCTATCCGTAGATATGGCAAAGACTTTGGGGCTATTGCAGAAGTGATTGGGAACAAGACACTGACCCAAGTGAAGACCTTCTTTGTGAGCTACCGTCGCCGCTTCAACCTGGAGGAGGTGCTGCAGGAATGGGAGGCTGAACAGGATGGGGCCCCTGCAGCTCCAGTCCCTATGGAAGAGGCCAGGCGAGGGGCTCCTGTGCCGGCCCCAGCCCTAGAAGAAGATGATGAGGTGAGAGGCAAGGGGTTGTCTTCATAGGACAGGTGAGTCTAGGGCTGCTGAGCATGTACAGGAGCAGCCTCCTCACCCTTTTCTCTCCCCCTCAGGTCCAGATTACATCTGTCTCAACATCAGTACCCCGATCAGTACCCCCTGCACCGCCCCCACCTCCACCACCCACCTCACTTTCCCAGCCACCTCCACTGCTGAGGCCACCTCTGCCCACAGCTCCCACATTGCTCCGCCAGCCACCTCCCTTGCAACAGGGCCGCTTCCTGCAGCCCCGGCTGGCCCCCAACCAGCCCCCACCACCTCTCATCCGCCCTGCCCTGGCTGCCTCTCGCCACAGTGCCCGCCCTGGTCCTCAGCCTCCACCTACCCTGACTGGAGCCCCCTTGGAGCCCCCTGCACCCTCAATTTGAGCCCTGGACCCTTCTTTGCCCAGAGGCTCCTGAACCCTTGGCTGGATATCTCTAGCATCACTTAAGGACAGAAGGGACTAGGGCTTTTGCCAGGTCTTTCAAAGACCCAGAGCTGCCAGTTGGCACAGCTTGGACCTGTGGGTTCTGCATGTGCTCCTGGCAGCTGAGCTTGTCAACCCCCAGCCAGGGGCTAGAGCTCAGGGCCTGCAGGGACTCTGCTTCCTGGCTGTGACTGGAATGGCTGCCTCCTTGCCTGCCTGCCTGCTGAGGACTTGGCCTCTGGGCCTACCCTTTGTGTGGGGGTAGTGACTTTAGCATGGGGGATGGGCGAGAGGACAGTTGGGGTGTTAGCTGGCCTCATTCACCTTTCCCTCCTTTTAGCAATAAGTCAGGTGCAGTGGGGAGGGGATTGGGGTGGTGATGGCAGAGACCTGGTAGGAAGAATATCGAGCAGCTGTGGGGGGCCCACTTTGTCCACCCCCAGTAAGCTTGGAGAAAGGAGGGTTGGGGACTTACACAGACATGGGTTTATTTTTCAACATTTTTAAAAAAGAAATAAATGCAACCTCTTAATGTATGAGTCTTCATGTCTTTGTGAGGGTGGAAGGGAGCTGGCCACCTAGCACTGGCCTCCCCCCAGGACCTAGACAGTAACCAATTCTGCAAGGCCATATCTTGCCCAGGGGAGCAGTGAATCCCCGCCCAACAGGGAGAAGAAACAGGAGGCAGCTCAGATTCCAAACATTCTCTTTATTACGTGTTTGATCCAGAGGAGAAACTAAGTGCAGGGTAAGGGAAGAGGGGGCTAGGCAGGGAGGGGCCACCTTGCCTGGGTGCCCCGGCCCCCACCCCAATTGCTGGGAGCCAAGCCATGCCCTCCCGGCCCCCTTGGAGCACCCGGGCTGTTCCATAGGGCAAGAGGGGGGAGGAGGAGGAGCCCTTGGTCTGAGCCATAGCCAGTGGAGCACGGGGCTGGAGGGTTGAGGTTGGCAAGGTCCCTTCCTGGAACCCAAGGACTCAACACGTGGCTGAGTCTGGCCTGGTCTGGGAGCCAGGGTGATGAACCGGTTGGTGAGGGTGGGGGTGACACGACATGGGCTAGGGGTGGAGTCATTGTAAATCAAAAAAAATAATAAAATAAAAAATAAAACCCATCACAAAAAAAAAATGTACAACTCAGGTGAGGGCAGGGGCAGCCTCTGTAAGACTCCCCCAATTTCTCAAGAACTGAAACAGCAGAGAAATAAATTAAGGGATGCAGTGGCCACCACCAGCCAAGCGCCTAGAGCCACCCATTCACACACTGGCCTTGGAGGTTAGCAAGCATCACTTTGCCCCACCCTATGAAGGACAGAGGCTCCTGGACCTGCCGCCCAATCCAGCCTTCCGCCAGGCAGCCATGGAGGCCCTGGGCAGTCTCCTGAGAGGAGGGGCGGCAGCGCCAGGAAGAAAAGGCTGAAGGAAGAGAACGGTGCCCAGATTAATGCCAAGGAAGGGGAAGCAGTGGGGTGGTGGTGGTGAGGGGCTGTACTTTCAGACAAACACGCCCAGAACGGAGAAGCCTGTGTCCCCACTCCCAAGCGGCCCCTGGGGGCTGAGAGCCCACGACCCAACCCCCACCCCTCTCTCCCAGTACTGGGGTCAGCCCCGCCTTCCGCCGGAAAGGTGGGAGAAGATGGCACAGACTTCTGAGGAGGGGAACAAATATCCCCACAGCAGCTCATGGAAGGAAATGCCCAGCTCTGGGGAAGGTGAGCAGAGGATATGGTAGGGAGGGAGCCAGGGTCCCACCACCCACCCTCGCCAAGGCTGTGCAGTACCCCCACCCGGCCCCAGTGTAAAGGCCTGTAGCCCAAGGGCCCCGGGGCGGGGAAGGCCACCTCTGGTGGGTCGCTTGGAGGGGAAAGAAGTGGGGAGAGGGGAGAAGCCCAAAGTGGGCCTGGCGGAGGGCCTGCCAGGGAACTCCACCACTCTTGCCTGAGAGTGTTCCAGCCCTGAGCCACCCTCCCAGGAACCCCACAGATCCAGTCTTGACTGTCCCAATGGGGCAGGGAGGAAAGGTGGCCGCTGGGAGTTTTTTTTTTTTTCCTTTTTTTCTTTTTGGTAATAAAAATTTTCTTGGTTTAGGTGAAATACTCTGTGCAACCGCAGTACCGAGGGGGAGCCCTGCCCCCCCCCCACCTTCCTCTTCCTTTGCCTCCTGTAGGGGAAGAGGGGAAGGAGGGACTTCTGGGCAGGGGTGAATGTGAGGGAGGAAGAACCATTTCCCATCCCCCACAAACATGGAAGAAAAAACTGAGAAGAGCCTGGAAGGGGACAAGTGCCAGCAGGGGAGACACACCAATTCATCCTGCAGTTTCTCCCTGGGGATGCAGGGTTGGCCCAAGCAGCCAAGTCCACTGGTGGGTCTCTGCTGCCCCCCTCCTGACAGCCTGTTAAAGCTTCAGCTCATTGGCTATTTTGGAGGCAATGTTTTTGAAGGCCATGGAGGTGCCCGATATCCGCTTAAACCGAACACCGTTGAGAGACAGCCGGGGCAGTTTGCACACCTCCATCTCCCACTGCACAAAGTTCTCGTGGCCTGGGGTGCCATGCATGCACAGCAGCATGTATCGCTCGTGCAGCTCGCTTTGGCAGCTGTTGGCGTCCAGCACCTTGCGGATTTCCCGCATCATCTCATTGGGCTCCATAGAGCTCGTGGTCTTCATGCTCCAGGTGAAGCGCAGGGAACGAGGCTTGGCCTCCCGAAATTCTTCCTTTTCCTTGTCATTGCCTCCACCGCCTACCACGTGAGGTCTGTGGACAGGGTAGAGGGAGGTGTAAGATGGGGGCTGAGACATCCCACCCATGAGAGAGCCACCCTGGCAGACAGACCCTGAGGCCAGAGAGGAAAGCAGGAAGGAGCGCAGCAACAGCTGGAAGAGGGAGCAGCCAGTCCCTTGTCCTGGAGAGGCACATAGGACAGAGAAGGCCTCTGGGGTAGGGTGACAGGCCCATGCTGTTACTGGTTCTTTTCTTTAGGGAATCAGGCAGGAAACAAGGGCCCTGAGCAGCACCAAGCAGACTGTCCTCCATGAGGATGATGATGCTGAGCGGCAAGGCCAGGAAGGAACTGGAGTGTCCCTGCCCTGCCAGGGCTCTGGTTCCAGAACGCACCAGGACCTGAGCACGGCCCAGAGCCACTGCGGGCAGGGAGGGAAAGGGAGGGAGCCCCCAAGAGGGAGGCAGGGCAGAACTGCCAGAGAGAGAGAGAGAGAGAGAGAGAGAGCCAGTGGCAGGAGGAAGAGGAGCAGGATGCTGTGGCAAGCCCGGTGGCCTGGGCAGGGCCAAGAGTGCTGGCTCCGGCCCTCTCACCTGAGCGTCTCCACTCGATCTTTGCTTTCAGGTTCATTCAGGTTCCTCAAAAAACAGAGCGAGGGAGAGTTTAGTCTGGGATCTCTCGCTCCTTCCACCCTGCAGACCCAGGTGAGGTTGGGTCTGGGGACATGCCACCAGTGGGTGGGCAGGACCCAAACCCAAAAGCTACTTGCCAGCCATCTACAGACCAATATGGCTTGGCAGTGCCTCACACTGGCAGCTTGACTGCCCCTTTCTGACAGGGAGCCCCAGCAGGGGGCTGTCCCTCCCCACATTCCCAGAGATCTGTGCTGGTGGAAGGAGCCCTAGCTCTGGGGGAGGAGGGTGTGGCTGTGCAGGCACATGTACCCAGCGCACAGCCAGTGCTCCCAGCACAGTAGCTCCCCCTCCAGCCCACAGCCAGGCTCAAGATCACTACTGGCATGGGGGCTGGGAGCAAATTTTTGTGCCAATAATCAGGGTGTCAGAATGAAGACAGAGGTGAAGGCCACACTGTCTGTCTTGGAATAGGGACTGTGTCAAAACCTGGAGTTATTAAGAAGACACCTGGGATAGGTGTCTGGGGTCCAGTGGGCAAGAGCACTGTGCTACTAGCTCCCCTACTGCTGGCTGCCAGGCTGGTTGCTCACACAAGGCAAGGGCTGGGCAGGGCCCTAGGGAGGTGAGAAAGAGGTCTGGCCCCGCTGAGCGGCTTCTCCAGCTCCTGCCAGGAAGATGAGTACCCGGACCTGGGATTCTGGGGGCTGTAGGGAGAGGAGGGACAAGAAGGAGGAGAGAGCAGCAGCAGCAGCAGCACATGTAAAAGGAGCAGGAAGACACAAGACACAGATGCCAACGAGCACACTGTGAGCAGGGCCCGAGTGCCAAGGATGGGGCTCTGTCTACTCTCTCCAGGCCCCTATGGGGCAGGTCCTGCCAGCCATGCAGTGAGCTGGGGTGGGCTGGGTGATTAGGGATGTCTCAAGATCCCATCTGGCCCATCTGAGGAGCCAAGGCACCTGCTAGGCAAATCCAGAGCTCCCAATCTGGCCCTCAGTCTGCAGCTCAGTACCTGGCGTACCTACGCCTGCAGAGGACATGGCCAAGGCTGAACAAGCCAGGCTCTGTCCCAGGAAGGGAGATGCACGAGCAGGGTGTGGGCCTCCTGCTGTTCCACCAGGGCCTGGCGGCAGAATGACCCCTGCCTGAGAATATCCAGCTCTTGGCTCTTTGGCAGGCTCAGGCGACATCTGGAGGAAACAGCCCAGAGGAGAGCAGCGTAAGAGCCCAGATGCTGTGCCAGGGTGGGCTGGGTCAGTTCCGCAGTGCCTACCAGAAGGGGGCGCTCTACTACATCTATGAGGCAAAGGCTTCTGGGGCCTGGAGGAGTCAGGCTAGCCAAGGGACCCTAATGTCCCTGTAGTACCTCCAAAGTCCTGTCATGCCATAGTCCAGGGGAGACAGGTCACAGCCCTGAGGTTCAGCAAGTCCAGGACACCCCCAAATAAGACATCATTGCAGATGCGCCTCAACCCCGTGAAGGTTTCTTGCAGCACATGCACACAACAGGGAAGGGCCAGAAAGGGAGCCCAGTGCGACCCAAACCTGGGTAGGGATGAGGAGACAATCTTAAAGGGAGAGTCCCTGAGGTCTCTTCTCTTCGAGGACATGTGCCTGCAGACCAAGGGAGGCCCCTCACTTGCAGTCATTTGCTCTGAGGGACCCAAAATGTCCTCTCAGGAGAACATGTATTCTAAGTCCTGCCAGTGTGAAGGGGCAGGAATATCAGCTTAGGGTTGAGACCCCACCAGAGAAGTCTTCATCCCTTTAAGATAGCAGACAGAGGTCCACATATACAAGGTCAGCAGAGAGACAGGAAGCATCAGCCAACAGGGGAGTTAGTGACAGAGGCAGGACAAAGACACAGACAGACACACACACATACAGAGCGGGCTCAACGCCTACCTTCTGGCAAACCTGAAAGACAGATTTCTAAAAAAAAAAAACAAACAAAAAAAGACAAAATAAAAAAAGAAATAAAAAGAAAACCCAATCAAACAAACAAAAAACAAAAAACCAACAAGACGGTATGTGGATAAGCAGGTGGGAGTGGGCTTTTCAGGTTCAAGGGCCTCCTGAATTTTAGAAGAGCCGCTCAGCGAGACTAGAGTCCTGGACTTCAGGTCTGTTGGCCCCTGCAGCCTCAACCTGTGTCTGGCGGCTTGGATGGGTGAAGGGACAAGCAGCAGGTAGGTAGGTCTGCTCTCAAAAAGTCCCACCTGGTTCTCAAGAGTTTGGACTTCAGGGTTGAATAGGGACAAAGTATCCCCAGGAGTTCCCATGGCTGAGCCACCTTAGGCCACTCTGTAATCTCAGAGTGTGAGGGGCTCAGGTATGAGAAGCATCACGGGTCTAGGCTAGGAAGGCCCTGGAGCCCTGGCGCTGCAGGAGAGGCCACAGCAGTCCTCAGCAGCCATTTGATTTATGGGGTTTGCCCTGGGAAGCCCTGGGGCAGAAGAACACTGTTAGAGCCAGACACAATCTATCTGGGGGAGGGCGAACAGGGGAAGGAGGTCAAAGGGGGCAAGAATAGACTAGGAAAATCTCGTCAACCCAGCCTAGCTCATGCCTCATGACTTTGCAGCTGCGTCACCAAATATAAGTTTCCATGGGAACCCAGGAGAGAAGAGGGGGCTTTTATTTTAGCATCTGAGTTCACACTCCCCTAGAGAGGAGGCGGCATCGCCCATCTGCTTGGGGCCATCAAATGAGGGGTGCCTGAGAAGAGCTGGGGGAAGGCCTAAGAGGATGAGTCTAGGTGCCGAAGATGTTGAGAACAACCCTATTTCTCATTCTTGCTAAGGCCCCAACTCTGCTGTCCCCACCGCCAACCCCCACGTAAGTGGGAAAGCCTGGTCCCAGCCCCTCACCTGCGGACAAACTTGGAGGTGAACTTGCTGAAGATGCTGCCAGAGGCCCCCCGCCGGCCCTGGCTATGGCCAGAGGGAGAGGCTGGGGTCACACCGTAGGGCAGATTCTGCTGGTCCCGCACCTGTCGGAGCTGCCCAGCATGGAAGGTGCTTCGACTGGACACACCCCGGGGGAAATTAGTTCGGTCTGGGGCTCCACCACTGCTGCTGATGTTGTGGGCGGAGGGGGAGGCGACAGGGACACGCTGGGGGGCTGTGCTATGGGAAAAGAGGTAGGGGCAAAGGCATATGTCAGGTATGGGAGCCACCAGTACTGAGCACATGCAGGCCCTGGGATGGGGATGGGGAATGCTAGGGCAGAAGCAGCCATCACGGAGGACACAGAAGGAAAGGACTGACCATTGAGGACAGTAGTGAGATGGTCTGGGGAGGAGGGAGGGGAGACAAGGAGGACCCATGTATACAAACAGTATAGGCTGGAGAGAGTTGGCCCTGGACCTGCAAGGGGACAATGAGAACCCTCAAGAGCTGACTGTCCCTAATGAAAACTAAGAAGGTTCAGAACAGAACAAAAAGCCTTCCCTCCGGAGCTTCTGGACAGCTTCCTGCACTCCTGTTTTGAGGGGACTAAAGGAAGAAGGGCATTACTATCATTTGTGTCCTCTATTTCCTGGTTGTAGGGCACAGAGCTATTTCTTGTAGCTAAGATGACAAAAATGCAGCAGGTCCCCCTAGGTGGGAAGATACTATAGGGCAAGGGTGAGACAGGCCAGGGGACAAGTGCATTAGCTACCCCAGCACACTTGCCTGGGCCGAGGCACCTCACAGTTACTCTCCGTGGGGGGCAACCCAGAGGCCTTGTTGGGGTGTACGGAGGCAGACATGGATTTCTGGTGCTGGCGGGGCCGGGCCGCAGAGACTGCGGCAGAAGCAGAAGCCGTGGAGGCCCGGGACCCTGGCATGGTTAGGCTAGGAGACAAAAGCAGCGGAGAGGCCCGGATTAAGGGTGAGGTAAGAGCCTGGGTTAGGAAGCAAGGGCAGGGCCAGGGTTAGAGCTGTAGCCTCAGCGGATGCAGGTCAGGCCCACGGAGGGTTCCAGGGAGTGAGAGCTAAGGACCAGTCACTGAAGGAGGACAAGGTGAGTAAGCAGCTAGGAGGGCCAGAGCCTGGGAAGAGAAAACCAAAATGAGGGAAAGCTGAGAGGAGGGCCACCGTATCAAGGCCACACTGGCCTTTTAGGAAATGTGAGAACAATGATTTTCCCTCTATACAAGGGACAGGATGCTGTCGAGGAGAAACTTTCATTAAACTCAAAAGAGGTGGAACCAGAAATATAACACGCCAAGCAAGGTGGCAGGCAAGGTGGGGAACTGTGCTTCTAAGGCCACAGTAAAGCCCTCACTGGGGAGTCCCTCAGTCGGGGTCCCAAACACAAAGTCATAGGTGCCTAGACAGATGGACAATTCTAGGCTTGGCGTGGTCAAGAAGCAGGATGACTGACGAGCAGCTCATGTCAAAGAGCAGAGGAGGACAGGAGGAAGGATGGCATGAAGCAGGGAGGGTGGATGGCTAGACTGGACAGGGCCAGGACAGGACTCCAGGGACACTGCTCTGGAGAGGCAGAAGATGATGCTACTGACAGGTATCTCTGCCACTGTGAGAAGTGGCCCCAACGTCACAGCAGGCAATCCAGGTACTCACCTGTCTTTACCATTCTGGATAGAGGACTGGCCAAGGCTGGCCCTGTCCAAAAGTGGGGAGTTCCTGCTTCGGTTTGTGCTGGTGGAGAGGACGCTGTTCTGTGAGGAATGGAGGGCAAGAGCTGTCTCACAGGAGCCAATGCTGTTCCCCAGGACTACTGGATGCCCCGTCCCAAGCTGCTCTGTAGCTTACTTTCTACAGTAAGCTCAGGTACAGCCAAGGGCCAGGCCTCACCAAGGAAGACCAGAGGACAGGAGGGAGACGAGGGCCTGGGGCTGGTAGCTCATGGCTTACTGTGGAGGGGGTGGGAGTGGTCTTCTTCCTCTCCAGGCCAGGCAGAGGGCTGGCAGGCACTTTGGCGGTGCTGCTGGCTTTCCGCCCTGTCTCCTCCTCAGGCCGCTTATTTTCTGCATTGTTACTCTGAGTCTTCTTAGAATAGGAATTCGAGGTGGGAATGGCAGGGACAGCTACGGGGGGGGGGGGGGGGAATGTGAAATGTGTAAGAGACGTAGTCTGCCTGAAGTCCCACTGTGTGCCTAGCACTTTCTTACCATCATAGCTCCATTTTACAGAAGTGGAGGGGAAGTTATTAACCTGCCCATAGCCAAGCTATTACGAAGGAGCTGAACCAGGACTGAAATGTAGCTGTTCCCCACAGCCCTAGACCCTATGGGGGTTCAGAAGAAAACTGTCCCAACATATGATTCCCAAAAGCACATACCCTGGTCACTGGAGCGTCGCTGCTTTGGGTTGGCAGAGACACTGCGCTGAACCTTGTGGGATGGAGAAGGGGCGCTACTGTTGGTCAGATCAGCTGAAGGCCGGGGCTTCAAAGTGATGGTGTCACCTTCCAGCTGCAAGAACATAAAACATGGCTTTAAAGGAGACTGAAAGTCCTGAGGAGATTTCTCCAGATAGATAAGCTTGCATGTTCCACCCTGCCCTAACACATAAACTTCATCTTACATGATGCCCTTGATCACACATGCTCTTGACATAGATAGGACACGTCCCACAAAGACACCAATTCCTCAGAGAGGGCTACTCAAATCTGCATACCCAGAGACACACGCCCACAAGCACATGCACATTCAGACTAAGAAACCTGTCCCTTCCCACAGGGAAACTGGGGCTCATACCAGGTGCCATGGAAATATCTCTAAACCAGGTTAAAGTGATAACCAAGAGAGACCCCACCACTACTGGGGCAGGAAACCATGAGTACACGTGGGCACTTCGAACCTAAACTAGCAAAAGAACAATCATAAAGCTTCCAGATCCATAGCCAAGACAGACGTGGCACAAAGAAACATATCCAGATACAAGATCCAGAAAGAGGCAATACACTGGGGAAGCTGTCTGTAAAACAGACATAGACGTACACAGAAACCTAGAGATGGACACGTCCAGACAGGGAGACAAAAGACAATGGCCCCTCCACAGAACTTCCAGCCAGACCACCTCAGCCCTTTCTAATCAACACAACGAGCCACCTCAACTCATCCCTCAGAGTCCAGGCCTGGCCTAGCGCCACCTCCTGCTCTTTAACTGAGGGTCTTATCCACCAAGCTAATTAGGCAGAGGGTATGAGGCTAAAGGCTGGGTGCCACCTACAGCACAAATGGCAGGTCAGGGCATGAGAATGCAAAGCACGCACCTCAGAGCTCTTGTAGCCCAGAAGCAGATAGGTGGCCATCACTTCATTGTACCTCTGGCCCACCAGTGAGTCCTGGATCTCTTCCCGTGTGTAACCCATGGACACCATCAACTCTGGTGGTTGGGGGAGAGGAGGACAGTTAAGGCTGGTCTCCATCTATGGGCAGGCTCCAGCTCCCAGCCAGCCCAACCTCACCTGTCCGCCGGGGGTCCTTGTAGTCAGGGAGTGGCTCCACATAAGGCTTTAGCTCATCGTCCTCATGCCCCACGTTCATCCACCGATCTTTCATAATTTGCTGGGAAGAGAGGGAAAGGCAAAGTACAGAGGTGGAGGAAACTCAGCGTGGCGGTCTCCTTGGGAACCCCAGGATTTTTGGCCAGCTGGATTCTCGCTGCTCACCTCTAAAGTGCCTCTCTTACTAGGATTAAGTATGAGAAATTTCTTAAGCAGGTTTTCACAGTCCGTGGACATGTAGAACGGAATACGGTATTTTCCCCTCAGTACCCGCTCTCGTAGTTCCTGTGGTTAGAGAATTTAAGTCACCCCCAGGCCAAGGGAACAGTCTTACATCCAGAATCCAGATAAGCAGACATTGAAAAAGAGGATGCAAAGTCTGGGGTCATGGCAACTCACACGTGAGGCCACCAAGTCCTATACACCATGTACATCTTAAGAGTGCTTCAGGGGGTAGACATATACTGTCTCTTTAAAGAGATTCCAATTCCTATGCTTAAAGACTGCGTTTTATTGTTTGTTTGTTTTTTAAAAGAAAAATAACATTTATTTTGTCGACGGGGTATGTGTGCACTACAATGTGAGTGGAGGTCAAAGGACAACTTGCAGGAGATCAGGGTCTCTTCCTGTACTGTGTGGGTCCTGGGGAATAAAACTTTATCCACCAACCTACCTTGCTAGCCCCTTTTTGTTTTTGCTGCTTCCCTCCCCGCCCCAGACAGGGTTTCTCTGTGAAACAGGCCTGGCTATCCTGGAACTCACTCTGTAGATCAGGCTGGCCTCGAACTCACAGAGATCTACCTGCCTCTGCCTCCCAACTGCTGGGATTAAAGGCGTGCACCATCACCACCCGTTAAGTTTGTTTTGCGATCTCTCACTCTCCAGCCCAGGCTGGCATGAAATTCTGAATCTTCTTGCCCCAGCCTCTCCACTGCTGAAATTACAAGCATGTGTCTCTCTATCCAGCAGGGAAGACCACTGAACTGCTTTTACAAGTGGGTCTTTCTCTGAAGCTCTGGCTTGAGAAAAATGTGGACAAGTAGAAAGTTGTTGAGAGGATAGAGGTAAGACCAGAGGCCAAGAGACAAAACCAGAAACGATCTAAGGCTGCACTTCACTCCACCTTGAGGTTCTGTCCATCGAAAGGCAGGGATCCGCTGACCAGTGTATAGAGGATGACTCCCAGGCTCCACACATCCACCTCAGGACCATCATATTTTTTCCCCTGGAAGAGTTCTGGGGCAGCATAAGGAGGACTGCCACAGAAAGTATCCAGCTTGTTCCCAAAGGTGAATTCGTTGCTAAAGCCAAAGTCTGCAATCTTGATGTTCATATCAGCATCCAAGAGTAGGTTTTCTGCCTGAGAGGGAAGATGGTGAGCATCAGAGCCCCATGGAGAGAACCCTAAGGCACAACTGAGGGCAATGGGAGAGCCACCAGAAAGTCATCTCTAGTTCAGAGCTTTCTCCATCTTCAGGGCAGGGTCAGTCAGCACAGACAGGCTGGACAGGAGGAAGGCATGAAGATGGGATCTGAGGCCTAGGGACCTTGGGAGCTACACAAGCTCCAGAGTAGGCCTCTATTTCTTGGTCATGCCTGCAAATTCTTTCAGCAATGGAGACTCACAAGCAGTGCAAATGTGAGTGTCTTGGTCAGAGAGATAACATGTCTACGTCTACAGAGCAGCTGTGGTATCAGAATCACATTTCCACTCTTTCCTAGGTCAGCCCAAAGGACTAGAAAAGCCTGGAGTGTTCCTGCCATACCTGAGAGCTGGCAAGAAAAGCACAGAGAGAAAGACTCTATGCTTTTAGTGATATGGTAGGAGCCTAAGTCTAGGTAGAAGGCCATTCTTAAGACTTCCAGGTCTTTAGGAAGTTTCTGGAATACTCAGCCTGACTGAAAGACCCACAGGGAGACACAGGAGACGCACACTCCTCACCTTCAGATCTCTGTGAACAATAAACTTCTGGTGACAGTACTGCACAGCAGACACTATCTGAAAGGAAGGAATTAGGGTTAGCCGGGGGGTCTGAAGTGAGCCACAGGGACTGGCAGGGCTGTCACCCATGACCTATTTTGAAGTTACCAAGAGGACCAGCAGAGATCAAAGTACCCTCTTCTAAGGCCACGGCTCAGGCAGCTCCTCTTCTGTGCCAAACCCCAAAAATGTCAAATGTATAAGAGAAGTAAGTAGTCTGCCTGAAGTCCCACTATATGCTTGGCACTTTCTTACCATCATAGCTCCATTTCACAGAAGTGGAAGGAAGTTATTAACCTGCCCATGGCCAAGCTATTATGAAGGAGCTGAACCAGGATTGAATGACTGAGCTGGGTCTACAGCTGAGGGTGGAGACACACCCACCTGGCGGAATTTGGCTCGAGCTTCTTTTTCTTTCATCCTGCCATGGGCCACCAGATAATCAAATACCTCTCCTGCAAGAGGTGAGATGGTGGGGTACACTGAGTAGGGTGGGAGTGGAGGGTGTGGTGGGAACAGAGAGTAATGCAAGAGGCAGCATCAGACCTACCACCACTGGCATACTCCATGACAAGGTAGAGGGTCTTCTCAGTCTCGATCACTTCAAATAACTTAACTGCAAGGGAAAAGGCTGTGTTGGGACTTAGGAGGCACACATCAAATCTGCTGTATATCCAGACATGTTAAGGGCCTCTTGAACCATCCAAATTACTCAGGGCAGCACACAGGGCCAGGAGGCAGCCGCACTGTGAGCTGAGCCTTCAGAAGCAGAGTCTGAAACCCTCCAGGCACCAGGCAATGGGATGTGAGAAGGATGCGCATGTACAGAGATGCAGGCATGTGGAGCCTTACTGAGGGGAGGAAGAGGGATGACAATACTTCTCACCTATGTTAGGATGATTCAAAACCTTCATTATTCTTACTTCTCGGAATAGCTGGAAGAGAAAACACAAGGGTTCATATTTCATGCCTGCTTGATGAACTTACTTCAGGCCCCCAGTGAGGTTTCTTTCCTTTTTTCTTTTTAAAAACAGACCCTGCCTTTCCCCCAAAGAAACCAAATCCAAATCCACAAAGAGAGTGAAGCTGGAGCCGAGCGAGGTCCCTAACTTATTGCTCAGACCATGCCTTCTTCCATGCCCATCTAACCTTGCCTCCGACAGCAGTTAACAGCCTCTGCAGGGGAAGGAGCCCGAATCCTGGAGTATTAGGCAATGAGCTCCTCTGCCAGCTCAGAGTCCAAACCTTTGAGTGGCCTTAGTGACCAGAGGGGAGCTCCAAAGGGGCACCATGTCATCTCTTGACATCTAGATGTCAGAGGGCCTGCACTGGGGGGGAGAGGCCTTTCTCTTCTGAGCCTCTGAAGTAGCAAGAGAAGAAACCACTCCTATATATAGCTATGCCAATTTTAATTAAATCCACCTCCACACACTCACGCTCTCTGTGAAACAAAATCAGGGGCTCCAAACCATACATTTCCATACAGAAAGATGACAGAAACGAACTTCTTCCCCTGCAGGGGCCAGAGAACTGGAAAAGATTTTGCAATTTTCCAGGCCTCACCACTTATATGAGGACTGGGGGTTCTTGTTTGTTTGTTTGTTTTGGGTGGTGGTGGTCGTTTATCTGGAGCCCTAATCCAGAAGGCAGTTTACAGAATATAGTAAAAATGAGCCAGGCAGTGGTGGCGCACACTTTTAATCCCAGCACTCAGGAGGCAGAGGCAGGCAGATCTCTGTGAGTTCGAGGCCAGTCTGGTCTACAAGAGCTAGTTCCAGGACAGGCTACAGAGAACCTTGTCTCGAAAGCCCCCCCC